>CAJQZM010041730.1:24632-79865 GCA_907164665.1 Colias nastes | reverse complement strand
ACATAATATCATTTATTATAGATAATGACTGTAACGGTAAACATAAATTACTAACGCATCTCATCTTTACATTATGCACCTTATTATCTAAACCCTTAAGGTCTACGTTTACATGTGTGTATTCGCAAACAATTTCATTATTGAACGCGCCTCGCACGCGCATTGTTTCCCGCCGGCCTCGTAGCCCGACGCGGGCCGCTAGATTAGAGTCTATAAGTGACACTGACGAACCGTCGTCTAATAACGCCGTGGTTTGCACTATGCCGTTGGGACCGCGTACAGTTATGGGGACCACTTTTAGGAACACTTTTGGGGAATCACTTGCTTTAATGTGTGTTATAGTTTCGGTAACAGGCCTTATCTCGGGCTCACGCGGCACTTGCCCGAGACTAATCACTTCACTTGCACTCGCGACACTGTTGATCGGATAATGAAGTAAGCGGTGATGCTCCCGGCCGCACCCGTCCTCGTCGCACACCGGCGCTCGGCATGTGTTCCTCTCGTGCTTGGATATTAGACATTTATAACAGAGCCCATTGTTTTTTACATGCTGCCATCTAACTTTTTTCAGCGCCTTTTGAAATAATTTGCACTCTGTTAATATATGCGTATTTTTCTTGCAAAAACGACATATTTTATTGTCGCGTTTGTCGGACTGTATTAAAACTGTATGCGTTCTACTGTGCACTTCTTGGCTTTTGTTTCTATTGCAATAATTACTGTAGTTACGATAATTGAATAAATTACTTGAGGTGGTTGTTGTTTTTAACGCTTCACAGTGTAAAAATTCTGACAATACAACTAACCTTGCCTCACGCCCTTCCTTGATGCGGTCGTAGCTGTAGTCCGTCCATTTTCCAATGAGAACGGAAGGGAGCTTTGAAAGGATGCTGGAGACGATACTGAAGCCCTGAAGATGCTCCTGTCGCCCAACTGCTCGTACAGCTTCAACATAATTTTGAATTTTGATTGAAAATGCGACGATGTAATTATAATAATCGTTTGGCAACGGTTGTAACTTTTGTATGTCGCGTTGAATCCTTATAATAATGATATCTGGATTACCAAACTGTAATTCCAAAGTAGCCATTACCTTTTCAGGTGACGTGGCACTTATGAATAATGATGCCACCGACTCCTTGGCGGCACCACGTAGGCATTTTCGCAGCCTCCATAAGTTCTCTTTATCGGTGAATTTACATAAATTTGTTGATTCCTGATAAGCCTGCTTGAACAACAACCATTCCATTGGGTCACCTGAGAATTCTGGAAGATCACTAGGCGTGCTCATCCGGCTGAGTAGGTTGCTGTTCTCCATGTTGCTGCAGCTTGCGGTGGTGAGGTCCCTTATTGCAGAAGCCAACTGGTGAATCGAATCAGGTGCCGCGGCCGACAATGGCGGCGGCGCGGCTTGTTGCAGTGGGCCCGTAGTTATACCTTGGTTGGGGGCTCCCTGCCCGTCAGGTGCTTCGATGTGCTGGCTTTCCACCCATTCCTCCACGAGGCTGCGAACAGGCTCCCTGTTAAGTGAGCTGCAGTAAACCTTTTGTTCCTCCTCTTCGTCACTAAGTGCGGCCAAATCCGCTTCCAACGTTTTGTTAATTAAATCTATTTCAATTGCCGCTTTCTTTTTAGCGGCTTCTAATAACAATTGTTTGCGCCGAGCCGACTTCGATGTGTTTGACGCTTGAGAACCTCGACTACTGTTTGCCGCCATTGCCACGTGCGACTCGACTGGTATTTTATTATCCAAATTTATTGCTGGTTCAGATTTAATGCTCCCCACGTGTAACCGTAGTTGAGATTTTGCGGCAACCACGTGCCCTTCTTGGCTTGCCGCACCACGTGCTCTCGAACTGCGTGTCCCCTTTGGTGTGCGGAACATGATCCTGCTCGAATGACCACTAATGTCGATGGTGATGTTGAAAATAAAAAGGCCAGTCGCGTCGATGAATAAAAATGGAGGCTTTTAATGCAGATTTGGCGATGAAAAGGTACAGATAGAAACTTTGTTACATACGTGCGCTCAGGTGAGAGGAGGCCGAAGAACTGGACGAGTCACTGACGCAGCAGTGGCTCGCCGTAGCTTATTACAGATTATGTTAATTACCACAGATAAAACAATAATCTAACATAGACAATATTCACTTAATGTGTATTATAATACTTTATTTAAAAAAAATAATTTCTTTGAATGGCGCGTCGCTAACAGTATGTAATAGCAGCTCTATATAATTCAACACAGAGAGAACACGTCGCTCATTTGCTTCTATAACGTGACAAAGTCAAAATCTCAATTGTTGGGAAAACGCATTTGAAAGTTTAAAATTCCTGTAACTTTTTAATTATTATGCTTAGACTATTCAGCTCAATACAACATATTAAAACGTTCTCGTTTTTTTGAATCAAATTGTATTCAGAACAATAAGTCGGTTATTAAATTTATTATAATTATTTATTTCAGAAAGGGCCCTTCTTGTTGCGTTTTTCTTGTAAAAAGTGTGCAGTATTGCATTACAAACAGATATGTACCATTTTTCTTGAAAAAAAAATTGAATAAAAATCTAAAACTTTACAAGTTATGTCGTATTGTTACGTTTTATTGATAATCAGTAATCTAAATGTATTGGAAATTTTAATTAAAACGTGTTACTGTGGTAGAAATCTTTTTATTTTTGTATTTTGTTTTACAAAATGAAAGATATTTTTGCGAAATTATTGTGTAACTTTCTCTGAAATACAAGTAATATACATATTTAAAAAAAATATACAATTATAACCATCCATTAATATTTTTTGTTTTACTTTTACTCACAACCGTTGGCAATTATAATATTACGACCCGCCCCGAATTCGCACGGGTGCAATCCTGATACCATCGATTTTTCTGAAGACTTTTTCATGTGTTAAATACTTAGTAGGAAAATTATTTTGATAAATCTCGTAGGGTTCAGAATGCGTTTGCAATGCAGGCGGAAAATAATGTAATTATTTACGACATCACATTAGAAACGTCAAAAATAACAGTATTTATTCACCTATTTATGGATGCTATTATACAATATACATATTATAAACCTTCCTCTTGAATCACTTTATCTGTTAACAAAAACTGCATCAAAATTGCAAAACGGCAAGCATTCGGCCGGGGAAAACGACTTTGTTTTATATTTTGCTTATCTCAGTAATATTAGGAAACTAATCTTTATTGCGGGTCCCGGTCATACATAAATCAAATAAACATATTAGCAAAACAAATCACAGGTTCTTGTCTCGAGACAGCTTCTTGATCTCTCCTAAATTCCAGTAATCATTCAGTATTTCACGGTGTTGTTCTTCGGAAAAAAAAATTGACACTTGAAAATGCAGGTTTCCTTGCAGGATTCTCTTTTAGTTGACGGGGCGGCACAGTTTTTTTGTGATGCTTTTGATTCGTAGGACTGTCTTGCATTTTTTAACTGATTTGTAATTTTTTTTTCATTTTTCTTTATTCAGTGGTATTTTTTACTCATTTATGCTATAAAATAAATTGCCACATGCAAATGTCCCGTTATAGCTGCAAATATAAATCAGTAAAAAAACAAAAAGCTGTACTTACCTTTCAGCAAAACCGTGATACAATAAGCTGTTACGTTTTTACCGCAATCGGGCAGCAGTTTCCTTCTCAAGGGAGCAGCGACAACTGACTTAAACCGTTCTTGCATTAAATTCAAGAGCGAAAAGAGATTTCGCTAAACCGATAGTCGCCGACCTTTTCCCTCATAACTCGGTCATTTTTGGAGCTAGAAATATCGCGTTTTAGCAGCAAGTAGAGCGCGATGCGCCGGATTCTACTGTATCATTATTCCATAACGATACATATGCTCGTTAACACGTTCTTGTCGCAAATGAGCGACGTGCAGTCACCACCAATATATGAAGACGACTGACGGATTTTTGACTGACAGGCTACCGTCACCTACCGCCCGAATTGTTTTCGATTGTGTATGACCGTGAATTGACTTCTATTTCTTTTGAACAAGGTGTAAACTGCAAGTGCATTGTTTAGGGCTTTTACGATTCAATGATTCGGGTGTATACGGAAATACGAAAATTAGCGAAGATCTGCATGCGCATTATTAATTTTGGATTACTGTACCTACATTTGACCCGATTTGATACCGAAAATTATGTACATATTTCATTATTCGTGTTTGATAACTAGCCAATAAAATTGTGGACACATTACGTATAAAATAGCTCAGATTTACATTAATTTATAGTATTATTATATATATTATTATCACAATACACCATAGGAAGCTCTAAATCCCCTTGTAGGCTTACAACTAAAGATATTATGAGAAGGGGCGAAACCACGAACCTATTATATGTCCTCATCCGATTAGAGAAAGCTTCAAGATAATGGCAATGGAAAAAATATCTTGTATTCGTCGTCATAATATAATATCTATAGTTGTGGACATTTATTACTGAGAGTGTTTCTGCGCGGAAAATTATATTTTTATTGTACATATTAAGAGCCAGCGCGCACGAGCAACTTTGTCTCCGCAACTATTTTGTCTCTCCCACCCATGGGCTAGTATGAAAGTGCGCGCACGTAGCGACGCAACTCCCCATACAATTGATGGGAGAGACAAAATAGTTGCGGAGACAAAGTTGCTCGTGCGCGCTGGCTCTTAAGCAGCGAAAAAACAATAACAAATGACAAACAGATAAAAAGTAGAATAATTATTATTTTACGCCCCTGCTGTTCCCGGGTCGACATTTTTTGTGATTTTTTATATTTTTATTCCTTAGTTATTAACGTAATGATACAAAGAAAAAATATTTAAATATGTTCAGTGAATCTTGAATTAAAAGTGTCACTAAACGCGCCGTTTTATGTAATTAAAGATATTATATATATTATAATTACCATATTATATAACATAATATTGTTACATTTCAATAAGCACCTGCTCTACTTTTATTGTAATAATAGTCTTGGTAATAAGTCCTATTTTCGTATTCCTTGTTCCAATTACACATTGTTCTAAAAATACGCGTTAAAAACTGCTATTATTCGACAATTCCAACGTAATGACAGTCTTCTAACAAATAACAATATATTGTAAGGCGATACATCTCCCTCTTCAAGTGGAGAAACCTGAGTTTCTTGTCTTGTGACATACCTAGTAATGAGTACGGTAGGGATACGTGGCATGAGATAGCGAATTATTATTATAAAATTGTTACTGAGATAGTAGAAAATTTCGTTGATATCTTGTGTTATAAGAAAAAGTCATGGTTTAGTTATATTTGTAGAACGTACTTGGACGTAAAAATAAAGAATAGAATAAATTCGATTGCTCTGGCGAGTCACGAGTGGCTGAATTGGTCAGGCATCTGCCCCGGAATGGCGCGAAAGGATGCGGGTTCGAGTCCCGCCTCGTGATCGAATTTTTTCTATTCTTTATACATTTATATAATAAACCGATACTTTATACTTTTATAAAAAACAATTATAGTAATCAGCATTACCGTGGAATACACTAATTTGGACAGATTTGTAAATAATAACTATTTTAAACCAATTAGGGCCGATTTTTCAATCCCGAGATAAACAGTCTAATAACTACCCCTCGAATAGATTTATTCAATTGTTTATCTAACTCATAATGGCTCGCCTATTTTTCAATCGTGATTTATTCCATGAATAACTATCTGACCAAATATTTCCATATTGGCAGCTCTGCTCTCGGAGTGACGAAACAAACATATTAAATTAGTCAGGTTAGAGCGGGATAGAGTCAACTCTTGCAATTTGTCAACAACCGTCGTTTTGACTCACGTCAGGAGTGCATTTTAAGTTTGTCTTGTGTTCTATGATTGTTGATTGTTGTTTTGATTCGAGTGAAGAGTTTTGTTTAAATTTGTGTTTCAATTTATATATTTTACGATGGAAACGACATAAAGGCAGCGTTCGGCAAATTTTCAATGGCATGGTCATCAATACTACCAAAAACATCAATTTCAATATGATTTTAATTGATAATAATTATATAGAAAGAGGCTTAATTGTTAATAATTCTATGCTCTATGTTATTACATACGAAAATATCCCAAATTTGACGCGTCAGTTGTCAAATCAAACGCCTATTCGTCGAATAGCGCGCTATCTGGCCGTTGGAGCGGCAAATAGATTTATTCCTCAAATAACGTAGTTATTAGATAGATAAGTCCTATTCGTCTATTGAAAAATTGAATATTTTGTTAACTGAAGAATAAAGTCTATCTAGCTGTTTATCTGGGCATTGAAAAATCGGCCCTTAAAAATACAAATTTGATCCTATTATGTTTAGAATATTGACGCATAAGTTAACTTAGAAATGTTGAATGACAGTTTAAGTTTTATTTCGTCCTAAATAAAAATCTCTTTCGCTTGTCACCAAAACCGTGACCTTATTGCACCTTGTCAGGGCGCCACTGTTGTATCACGGGTTGTATGGCTTCACAAACATCCTTTCATATCCATTGATGCCATAACATCATTAACACGTTCAAGACATTTTTAGAAAGGCACGAGCGCTTTAGGGTTCCTTTTAGTTTACTATTTTCTACAACATTAACTGCTCTTGGAAAATAATGCAAAAGTGCAAAAGATGTTAGTTTGGTTAATCTATTTATTACCATAATATTGCCTCAAGGTTTATTCTATAATAATTAATTTGCAAATTATAAACTCAAAAAATAATAACGATTTAAAATCACTCTTTGACCATGTCTGCAATTTGGACCAGCTTCCGTCGACATCGATAATTCAATTTAACTTGACGACATTCTAAAGTATGATATTTTTAACGATCGCTATTTCTAAGAATCGGTCTTCAAGCCTCAACCTTCCCAAGCTAATAAATAACCTTCCCCGTCAACTTGGCTCGCAATTAAGCCGTGTAAAACCTGAAAGCCGATCTAAACTCATAATTTAAAGCTCAAAAGTCGTCTAAATGGTAATCCTAGCAAGGCTCTACGGATAAAGGCAGAATTCTTAAAAAAATAAACAGCAAAGGTTGTAAATATTTTCCGATAAAATCGAATGGAGATGCTAACGCAGATAAATGAGGCAGCGAGGCAGTGACGCGGGACAAGCTATAAATACTTGCAGCGATCCAAGACCTGACGATAATCTGACTACTACGGGAACTCGATGGGTTTTGTGAAAGGATATCCTTAGTAGGGGTTAAGAAAAATTGGACAAACATCGACAAATAGTTGCGATGTTCATTAAGTGCTCAAATGAGAGCGCCAGCTGTCAAATAAAAATAAATCATCAATATTGTACCTTGAAACATTAGGAATAGCTAATCCTAATTTGAGATTAATTGATGCAATATACTTATTACTTATATTATATTAGAAAGAATTTAATTATTATATTAGAATTTAATTTATATTAATTTAATTTATTAGAGTTAAAATCGCGTTCTCTGTTCGTGATACTGTTAACAAAGCTCAACCTTTTCAAAGCTCACTTTTTGTAGAAATTACTTACTAAATACAGTATTCACTATTCAAATGTTGCCTGGCGGAGATCGCTTATAAGCGATAGGGCCGCCTTTTTATCATGTTATTATGTATTTCTCTCTTTTTTTCTTTTCTTCTGTATATGTGTATTAAATAAAGGTTATTGTATTATATTGTAATAGCTGTGCTACGCGGTTTTACCCGCGTGGCTCCGCTCCTGTTGGTCTTAGCGAGATGATATATAGCCATAGCCTTCCTCGATGAATGGTCTATCTAACACCGGAAGAATTTTTCAAATCGGACCAGTAATTCTCGAGATTAGCGCGTTCAAACAAACAAAGAAACTCTTCAGCTTTATAATATTAGTATAGATTGTATTTACGTGCTTAGCTATCCCAAGACAACAGTCGCATAGTAGTGGGTGGCGTCGCATCGATCAGTCACAGGTGCGAGCATTGATCACGCGCCAGACGCCCCGCTCAGCACGTCGCGCGTTTATCTCGACTCTGATTTTGTTCCACAGGATAAGTGTCTACGTGGATATTTGGATTCGGCAGTTTATAGATCGTTTATGTTTTTAAAGAAATATTTAAAAAAATTGAATGTATTGATCTTCAGTTGAATTCATCTTCGGTTTGAATTGTATAAATATTTTTTTGTTTTTACACTATGAGGAAAGATAGCATCATCTTAACGCACAATTAACAAACACACATAACAAACGCACATATTATTATTTTCTATAACTTTAGGAAACAACAATTCAGAGTATTTGACACAATAATATTATTGTGAAAGTCTCTGTAACTTATCTCTTAAAAAGTTATGGAAAATCCTTGAAGAAAATTTTCTTTTGAACATAAGCTACCCTAGTGTATTTATGAACAAACATCTTATTCAATATTTTTAAGCAGATTTATATTTTCATACATAAAATAATTAGGAGAGGAGTATTATATTATTCTGAATAGCCAATTACAAATAGCTGTACTTCGCGGTTGCACCCGCGTGGCTCCGCTCCTGTTGGTCTTAGCGTAATGATAGCTTTTCTCGATAAATGAGTTATCTTACACCGAAATAATTGTTCAAAGCGGACCAGTAGTTTCTGAGTTTAGCACGTTCAAACAAACAAAAAAACTCTTCAGCTTTATAATATTAAAGACAAACACGAAACAACTAGAGAATATTGAACATAAAACTTTTCAAGTGATAAAAGATGGAAGCCAGAATAGAAAAAAGAAAGTAAAATACATCACGCCCAAAGGAGTCCTTAGGCCGTTCATAATTTATGGAGTTATTGCGGAAAATATGAAAACACTTCAGAGCTGATAACCTTCGCCCAGTGCACAATAACTTTCCTTACTATCTATTAGCTGCGGTATTTTGTTACGTTTTTTAGTACAACGCTGTTACAATAATGTTTGAAAATTCTGTTAAAGTTGTTGTTTGCAATATAGTTTTAAAAATTTGTAGAACATATTGCATGAAATATCTTCAAATACTAATGACTAAAACTATAAATAATTATTATTACTAGTGATTTATTTTAATTAATTCATTAGGTGACAGTATAAAAACCGCATGTGTCATAATGTTTCCCCATTTATTTATTTTTCCTTTAAGTACCTCAAAGTAAAAGAAACACAATCGCTCGTATATTACGACATAGCGCGTGGGAGCAACCCACATTCAATTAATTTACTATTTTTAGTCTATGATCATATTATTTTGAGATATTATGTCGTCTTTCTCCATCTTTGTAACGTTAAATAGGTACTAATAGACATATCAAGTTAACAAAATACAATAATTATATGCATTTATATCTTTAAAAAGACAAATTACCTATAGATCATACAAGACAAGCACTATAAACATTTATCTATGAATAAATTCGTGTCAACTAGGCCTCCAGTACTTACGTACCAAAAACATTGTATTTTATTTTGCTGTAAAAAGTTTATTGTCGCGACGTTACCAGTTTAATGCCTCCCAAAAGAAACTGAATTTCGTCTCGGTTTTTAGGATCTTTTTTATGTTCTTATCAGGTATATAACGATCAGTCTGACTATAGTGCATTTAACACAATTTACTTAATTTTGGTAGAGTTTTAGTTTAATTAACTGAATAAATATGAGCCTTAGAAGCTAATTAATTGTCTGTATCGTGGCGAAGTAAGCTTGTATTTGTCGACCTTTTGAAATATCCTCGTGCTTAAGAAAGTATGTAAAACTGTGCTAGCGCCAGCAACTATTAAGTATTCTGTGCTTGTGCTAAAAGTGACCCTATGGTCTACTATAAATTTATTTTAGCTACATTTGTCGCAGACTCGTTGCTTTTGTTATGATTTATGTTCAAAAGTTAACTTATACGTTATTTCTATTCATTTTGAGCCTAATACTGAAATTATAATATAACGAATAAATTCATAAATCATGTATTGGTGTTATTTATGTGATAATTTGTTTGAGATAGTTTTATCAAAAAACATTTTGTCAAATTCAATTCCCGGGAGAATTTTTGAGGAAATAACAAATATTATTCTGACATTAATTCAATTCTTGACGAAGAATTCTTGTTTGGAATAGTAATATTTGTTTTTGAAAAATATTTATATTCAAAGTGAAGAAATAATGAAGAATATTCTTATTTCTTATATATTTCAACTTTCATATTATATGGAATTATGTTAATATTATGACTCAAACGACTTTAAATAAGTTCTCAACTAAATAATTTTACATCTATGATTATCGCCGCCAACGCACTCCATATAGGTATAAATGTCAATTTTTGTTCATGTATTTTTTACTTAGAAATTACACATAATCCAATAACATGATCCACAATCCAGCCATCGAAAACCTCGCGTTAAAGCCATGTTTTTACTCTACAATCAAAAGAAACTGGTAAAATTTCTCTCCAAGAAACTTATTCAATGAATTTTGACAACGTTTATGTAGTGTATGTCCTTCCCTATTATCGGCTCTTAGACGCACACGACCTCTCACTCCGACCGCCTGCAGCCAACTGAGCTGTGTGAGCGGTGTCACCGTTGCACGTGCGCAAGAGATGACATAATACTTCCCTCTCTTTCACTCACATACACTACATCCCTCCTTTATTTTAGAAATTTTTAATTTTTTCAATTAATTTTATTAAATAAAATATTATGTTCTATTCGGGTATGTTATATGGGTGATTATACAAAAATGGGGTAACTTTTAAGGATATTTTGTTTACTATATTTTTTATATCAGATTATTACAAATTAGGGTGTATATGATAGCTAATCTAATGAATATATTGTTCCAAATCAGGCCAGCCACTTTTTTAAGTAGATTGTGAGATATTTTAAATTTTCTGGATTTGGCCTCCAGGGGACTGACAAGGCTAACATAGTACTGATAAAAAACACAATTTTGTAATATTCTTAAAGAAATTCAATGAAAATTACTACAAATCTCTCAGTTTTAATAATGGCACATGTCTTTTAAGTATTAAAATCACTTAGTTTCATTTAAAAATGATAATAAATAATATATTGTGATACTGGGAAAAAACAATGTCTCAATTTTCAAAACAGCCTTCTGACATTTAATGCAACGTGAATATTCTTACTCTCTTACTTAACTTACTACTTTGACTTAGTTTTACTTAATATTTCAAGTAATTCACAAACAATAGAAACAAAAAAAACGGCCAAGTGCGAGTTGGACTCCTAACAAACCTATTTTTTATTATGTTTGTAACTTAAAATTTACACTTTTAGCAATTTTTCCTTTATATGTGTTATAAGACGTTGCTTTTTACCATATTTTAAGACTGTATACACGGCAAGCATCCTGTGTATTTTTTTATTCCCTTGCGAATATTTAATTTTGCGGAAATTTGCAGTATTAACGGATGTAGGTATCTTTTAATTGCGTTGCGTTATAAGTTTGATTTTTTTACAGCCCCAAGGGTTCTTAATCTTGAGTATTCAATATAAATTTCAAATTGATACCTCCATGCGCTTCAAAAAAACGTCTTAACAGACAAACGTACAACAAAGTGATCCTATAAGGGTTCTGTTTTTTCCTTTTGAGGTTCGGAGCCCTAAAAATCTAACATTATTTATGTTAAAAGTACTAATTTTCATAAAATTAAAAACCAAAGGCTTGAATGAAAGTCTCATCTGAGTTTTCATAAGAGCCTTTTGACATTTTTATAATGTTATTAAGTATATTAATTAACTTTTATGTTATTTTGAGGTAATTTTACTTCACAATATTATACGTATACGTATTTATCTAATAAATATAACAAGCTATGCCCTGAAAGCATCAAAATCAATACTAAAAA
The DNA here is from genome assembly GCA_907164665.1 of Colias nastes. Classification (NCBI taxonomy): domain Eukaryota; kingdom Metazoa; phylum Arthropoda; class Insecta; order Lepidoptera; family Pieridae; genus Colias; species Colias nastes. Next base: position 68,015 of record CAJQZM010041730.1, on the reverse strand, counting down.
TAAAATAAGATCTTTTAAATAAAATTATTAGTAGTTTGTTTCAATAGCTCTTTTCTTTGCTACTCTTTTTTAAATGTTTCTTCCCTAGTCAAATTCAGTTTCTTTTAGCGTGGCGCATGATGTTTTAAACTGAAATATCAAATAGAAATGCTTATACCAATAGCAATCAAGATAAAAGTTCTCAAAAACGATAGAATCATCAGTACTATGGGGTCGCGTCAGTCCACTGGCGCGATATCTGACATAGGACTGATGCCAGCGGATTGATAAAAAGGGACTTAATATGAGATTATAATCACAAATTATGTTTTTTTGCCTTATTTCTAATATCAACAAACTATATTTTTACAAATCATAGTTAACCATGTATGAATGAAAATAAAAATCAGATTAACAATAAAATAACGACTCACCATAGGACTGAAATGTTGACTGGCGCAGCACGAATTTAGAGGACAAACACAACCCTAGCGCTGGTACAGTTATGACGGCCGTCAAAATATGGGATGCACAAGTAACTTCATTACCAACATTAATATTTAGACAGGGATTTGACCTCGACTTGGTGATATTTAGCGAGAATTTCAAATTTAAAAAACACACAACGGACTGACCAATAAAAACGATGACAAAGTTTATTTTTATTTTTTAAATAAAATGTTAAACATTTCGTTATGAAAGTTATACTATATAATACTATGTATATCAAAGATTGTCTTGATTTAGTAAGTTTTCTCAAATCAATGATAATGTTTATAAGATAGTCACTTGATTGTTGGTTTTCGGAGTTGTGACATGCCAAAGTACTGATTATTTAAGTATTAATTTTGTTTTTTTATCAATTTGTATTTTAAATAAAGAAGTGAAAGTGAGTGACCAAATAAAGGACGCTTTATTGTTTTAAAATAGATTGTTATTTGATTAAAATATAATAAGACTTTGTATAAATTGGCTGGTGACACTGAGTTACCCCATTTTTGTATAATCACCCATATGTATGCTTCTATTCTAGTCTATACCTAAGCACCAGTATCAGTTAGTAAACACAACTCAGGGACACGTCCGCTCCATACCAGCGATAGAGTAGAATGTGTCACCTGGCCTAGTAATATAATTCTATCTATATGCAACATCTCTCCTTTTCATTTTTTTTTCCTTTTTTTTCCATTAAGTATATGTATATTCAAAATTATAATAATTTTTACAATATATGTATTCAAATCGATATTAATTAATATTTTTTTCAAACTCAAACCTTCATTCATCAACCAGACCTCGTCCAGAAACGTTTTAAAATCGTCAGTATAAGGACAAAATATGAATTTACCACTGGTTCGGAAAGCCGCCTCAACAGAGAAGAGCCGGCAAGAATATATAGGCATATAGTCGCTCCTTCAAAATCATAGAAATGTAACATCTTACATAGGTATTTATAATAACAATAATGACAATTTATTTAAGTATACGACAATCTATCATGAATAAGTTGTATACTTATATTTAAGTTTATTAAGTCATTATTTATTTATTAACCAATGGGACGAAATCGTTTTCAGTAACTTAATGTATATGTAAGGTATAATGTTTAAACTATGTTCCTTCTGTAACTTAACTATACTTTTGACTAACTGTACCTGTACTGTACCTGTACTGTACCTGTACTGTACTTAACCTGTTTTATTTTTCCTTACATGACTATTGCACTACCTTGTTGATATGTTTCACTCACTATTTATCATGACCTGCACTCCAGGTCATTTAGAAGAGGTGAATGCTGCTTCTTCTGACGCATAATTTAATTCACTTTACCTGCACCGGCATCTGCACCATCTAAGTAACCACTGTTTTCCCACATATTAAAATTATTAATAAACGATAGCTGCAAACCGAATTATTACCAAGTGAAATGCCTATAGACTGGGTACATACTTAAATGCTCGGTTATTATTTAATATCTATATTCTGTATATGTACTTCGTTACTAAAACAATATATGTTCCGATTTTAATTCAATATACCTAATAAAATCGGAATGTAATATAATATGTATATATCTGTACCCTAAATAATATAATAAATATTATACGGCAAAATTTTAACCAAACATTAATTGGTTCATTATTTATTCTTATTTAAGCAACAACAACTTATCATATGTTCCTTAGGCACAGGGAAGATTTGTTTATTTATTCGTTTGTCCGTCTCTCTTTCATATCGCAATAAAGCGATTTATGATATATTTTTGGGTGATAGTTTAGAGGCTAGAAAGTGGCAGCCTTTTTTATAGCGCATTAAAAATATTTAATTCATACAGATACATAGTATTACAATGTTAAGGTTCATAATTATCAATTATTTAAATACCAATTTTCGGGTATAAACCACTCTGACAGAATTATAGTCTTAGTGGAGCTTGCTCTGCAACAGTACAATATCATACTATACTGTGCCATTGACTTCTATTGAACCGCTTTTAGCTTCACCTGTATGTTCGTATGACTGTATGCAACCGATTCTTTTCGATTCGCTTATGACCTACCCAAACCGTACAGATTTAACTTCAGTGACAATATTACAACAATTTATTGACAATACAATAATGAATATTTATTAAAGCGTGATTAATAATGTATTACTTTTTTTTATACTTCTTATTGTAACCTCAACACACACGCGGTGTTGTTCATTGTATGATTATTACATTAATAACACATAGGTATTTAAAATTCTATTAATGTAACGAACCTAAAACGAATCAAAATGTATCATTTTGTTGATGACTTTTTTTATTTGTTACTTATGATAACATTTGTATTTGTATTACTGACAACTTAATAGCCACTTGAAAAATAAAAAGATAACTTAATGACAATAATAATGGCTAGACATTAATCACACATTAATGGTCTGAAAATAAGTAGTTGGATACATATTTTTTTTTAACTGTACAATGTTAACTGTAACAATCAGTAATACAAATTTAACTGTAACAATCAATAAAAACTTTGTTACCTATAACTATATAAGTATTTGCATAAATTAATTAACTTGAATTTACAATATTCAATTTTGCATTTCGAAATCAATACCACTATACCACCTCAATATTGTAGAGATTAATACTTGGAATTTATATTCTGACTAAGGCACGAATGGTGACCTTTTCGCGATAATACATTTTTTTTTTTTGCTTTGACAAGAAATCTTTAACGTATTTCTTAATTGATAATCTTTTATTCAATCTAGTACGATATCCATTATTTTTTCGCAGCGGTGTTAATGCATTAGGTGCGATATTTAATGTTCAAAAGATGAGCTCTTAAAAGATGTATTACGTAAGTACCTACTTTATGAATATGAAATCAGACCAGTCTTACAAACCACCATTAAAACTTGGATTTTATATGAATTACTACGTTGTAAATCTTATTAAATTCTTAATAACTTTTTAAACTTGTAAATAAAATTATTAGTGTATTGACTTTTATAATACTATTCACGTTGATGTTTGTGTTGCTGATTTTCTCGTCTATTATAAAATTGGTGTTTTTAAATTAAAAACAGTCGTTATTAATATAGTAATAACTAGATGCACATGGTGTATGATTTTACCATGGTTCTTACATATACCAATATTTGCGGTATGATGTGGTTATGATCCATTTTTTATTTTACATTAAATGTTCGTCTTGAAATTGACCTTTATTATCTATCTAAAAATTTTAAGTGTATATTTGACAGGTTGTTTGTCACTATGCACTATCTATCAAAGTAATCTACTATATAAAAATAAGTCGGGTTTTCCTTCCTGACGCTACAACTCCAGAACGCACGAACCGATTTCCACGGCTTTGCACTCGTTGGAAAGGTCTCGGGCTCCGTGAGGTTTATAACAAGGAAAAGGTGTCTCTGGTGCGAAACGGACTTCGCCAGGTTTGCTAGTTATTAACAATTAACGATTCATATTTTATGCCAACTGTCTATTGTCCAACTATTGTCTTTCACGGTATATTATTGTATAAATTACATAAAAGTCGTTTTCAACGTTCCAACATGTAATGATTAACAGTGTGTTATACCTAACCCCAAACCGGGGTGCTACATTTCCGCTGAGGGAGTGGTGTTATGCTACTGCTACGTTCCGTTTAGAAAGCTTCTACATACCCGCAACGTTCCCGCGCAGGGAATTGTCGCGTCCTTGCCACGTTCCGATAAGGAACCTCATACGCTGCTATATACCGCTTAAGACCCATCTTCAGTAGTACTACGACATTGCTACGATTGCCGCTGAGGAAATCCTTCTACGTCTTGCTTGCTTCGGCTCCTTAATTCCTGTTGAAGGAATTCAGCGACCAACCCTAAGCGCATTCCATCTTACGTCCACCTATATAAGTAAGAACTCTACCGGAGGGTTTGGACCTAGGCACACCACGACCCTTATTGTTACTGATATTTGTATTTTATTTTATTAATTAACTAAATTAATTGTCGACTGTATGGTGAGTAGTTATTATTTTTTTTTTGTTTCCACCTCACCTACAACGCCACATAGTATATACAATAAAAATGAATAGCCAAATATGTTGCTAAGTGTAAAACTCAAACCTCGTCGCGCGGCGTATCGGCTCGACCAATTCGGATAATATTCATGTTCCAATTCGTTTAACGAACCGATAAAAGGCGAAAGAGCATTACAACGTCTGCCAGGTGGGTAGTTTGAAATAATGAATATTGAGACTACTCTGTATGTCTCTCATTCCATTTATTTTTGTTTTCGAATATTCATTGTTTTATTACCTTACCCTGTTTATGATTATTATATTATCACTTAACCTGTCTAACTTTATAGTTGTCGGTTAAATGTGCAATACCTATCGCAGATATTTTAGGTATTGTTATCATTATGATTATTCTTTCGTTGTTTAACAAAATCTGCTATGAAATTATGAAAATATTAAGTCACTTTTAGATAAGAATAATAAAAGCTACTGTAAATATTTTAGTATTTACTGTATGCTCTTAAAAATTGTATTATTCCATTTTTTATTTGGATATCAATACTAACCGTAAGTATTTTCGAAGATACAATCTATCTTACGAACAATACTTCACTGTGAAATGGTGACGAACTATCACTTTTTTTTTAAGATCGCGTATTTAAGTGCATGAATTCGCAATATGGGCATCACCCAAAATATAAACATTTTATACGAGCATCACCCGTATCACATCACTACAGGCATCACCTGTATTGTAATTATATTACGACTACCAGGCATCATTTGGTATAAAATTACAAAGTACACACGGGCGTCACCCGATTTTTGTTTTTGCACTACCAGGCATCATCATCTGGTATAACATTTCAAATTACGTACACGGGCGTTACCCTTTTTAAAGTGAAACTTTTATTACATCGTCTCAAACTTTTTGGTCTGTGTAGCGCATGTCACGTGACGGTCGGCTGCCGAGTAGGTATAAAGCAGTGTTCGGAACCGTTCGAACAGTTTCACTTTTACCGTGGTTTCATAAAACCACACAACATTTTTTTTTTTGTCAGGCTTCATCTTGTAACATTATAGCTTAACAACAACAACTTTAGAAATCCCTTGTCGTGGTCCACATCACCATCGAAACACATACATCAACTTACATGAACTTCCATAATGTTACTATATTAGCCTGTCCAGGAAACTTACGTTCCTTGCATGATAACCATTAATTACTTCTTTATGCAATAATGAATAATCTTAAATAATACTCATGCAACTTCACATCGAGTAATTAAATAAGATATAAGTGGGTATTTGGTATAATTATATTTTTTGTAACCAGACAAATCTATTCTGAGCTGATCGGGAATCGAACCTTCTTAGCTCATTTAATCATGTTTAACCAATCCTTTAAGCAGGTTTTTTACATATCAGTATCAATAAATTTATATGTAAACAAATGTCCCAAAATAATAATCTACAGCCTCGACTAAACAAAATATCACATTTAGTCTCGCATAACGCAGTTACAGTCCTATGCATGACTACGTGAGTACATATACTGGACGACGCTAGCTGTATACCCGTACACTGTACAGTGTATTTATCAAACAGGCACCATACGCTCGAGCAATAAAGACAGCCCGCGTATGCATTGGTATCAGTGTAGTTATGTATACGAGAAACAATTTACAACACCTACTTTATCCTTCTGGCTACAATTATTTAAGAGGTTTTGCTAAATCTTTATGTAAACGAAACCTTCGTTTTCTACGGCGCGGAGGCCGGAGGCCTCTCGAAAGGCACGCACATGTTATTTATCTACTTTGTGCGGATATTTTTTTTTATGTAAGCGGCACAAAATATCATAATGAAAATAGGTATGTGTGTATATTATTATTAACTTTAATATTCCCTTCGATGTAACTCGACTGTGGATATAATTAGTTCAATAGTTATCACAGCACACCTATTTCCTCCCCTTTTCTTTTTGTTTTGTAATTTTTTTTTTTTATTATCAAAAAAAAAAAAAAAATTACTTACATTTATTCCCGATTTACCTCGTCGCCAAAAATGTAGTGTATGTCCTTCCCTAATATCGGCTCTTAGACGCACACGACCTCTCACTCCGACCGCCTGCAGCCAACTGAGCTGTGTGAGCGGTGTCACCGTTGCACGTGCGCAAGAGATGACATAATACTTCCCTCTCTTTCACTCACATACACTACAGTTTATAATAGGGTTCATTAATTATTCCTGCCGTTAAACGTATCTTAATGGGTTCCGTGCTCACTAGTCGTACATTTGGCTACTAACTTCAAATTGAAAGCATTTCTTGCATTTTCCTTTTGCGAATAATTCTTAGTAGTTTTACTTACTTGGATTACTTTTACGATGCAGAATGTCAAAGACGATTTCCATAGTATAAGAAGTTAAGCAGATTGTATATTAAAGATGAAGGATAAGATTCTCGGAACTTAGTACAGTTGACCACATTTTCTAGGATTATTTATAAGTTGTTTTCATTCATTAAATCTACTACTTTGATAACTCTGACGTTGCAATTAGTTTTGATTAGTTCAGATTCAAATAATAGATACTATTTCCATGTTAACTACGCAGAAGTAGCAATACTCAAGTTCCAACTGCTACAGAAACGGAAGTAAGTAAAAATATTCCAAATTCTAGAACATATTAGAAAAAAAAAATTGGTTGTCTGTAAAGTCGGTTTACTGACGATAGTTGAACGTGACAACGTCCGATTGTGCTTCTTTGTCGCTCGTTCCGCACTCTCGCTTGCACTTCAAGCCTTACGTCATGGAACGCCTCAGAGCGAGATAACGCCGCATGAGTCATGTTTTTTCGTGCGTGCAGCCGGCTCCATCGAATTATTATAAGACGTTGTCACGTCAAAAATGAATACCAAATATTGCTCAATATAAAAAGCAGTGCTAAGAAAGTAGTGTACTGAGATATCTCTGTTTCTCGTCGATTAGCTTCGCAAATGAACTGAGAGGGTATTGCAGAGGTGTCGCTGAAACGAATGTCTGTGCCAATATACCGGCTTGATATTTCACTTGTCAGAGACATAAGATAAACAAGTATTCATTTAACAATGAGAATACTTGTACATTGTATGTATAGAATCGTTAGAGATCGAGCTTGGCTCATATGTTTACTCGATGAAAATTATGAATAAACTAGCGGTCCGCCCCGGCTTCGCCCGTGGTACATATTTACGTTTTCTCTACATAAAAACCATCCTCGTACTTCAAGGAATATAATAAAAAAAGAATTATCGAAATCGGTTCAGCCGTTCTCGAGTTATGCGCTTACCAACACATTTTGCGATTCATTTTTATATGAATAAATAAACTGAACGCACGAGTATGTAACCGATATTGTCATAAAACTAAGGCTATATTCAAAACTGTAGATATAAAGTTTATCGATACAAATAGCAAGTACATACCTATTTTTACCTTTAAAATGAGACCGCTTCAAAATTTATTAAAAGCTCACAATGCCACACTATAATTAATGACAAGTAAAAATTGAAACTTTCTGAAAAATAAAGAAATACTCTACAAAGTAACCCAATTAAAACATGCTACAATGTGAAAAAAGACTAAAAACAACATTACACTAACTTAAAAACCATTTTAACAACCGAAATGACTTCCTAAAAGCCAAGAATTCCTAAGTAGCTTAATTAACTTTAACAGTTTAATGTGAAATTAAAAACGTTTGTATGATAATTTAGAACTTTAGTCGTGTCAGGAAAATTAAACCCTAGACCGGAGGTCAAGACTCTTACAGCTAATGGAAAGAAGTTTTTCCATCTAACCATAAATGGATACTAATTTCAATCTTATATCTATGGCGATAAAGTTTCGAATCGCGTGGAAAATTAAGATAATTATAGCGATACTTGTGTGGTTATTTAAAAACGTTTTCATTACTCGTACTGTATGAATTTCAGAAGTTTTCTATATTATACGTGTTACTTTGGCTGTAAGTCACGTGAAAATTTCGTATTATTTTTATTCTCGTGGATTTTCAGGCTCTTTTGAATTAGTTATTTTAAGAATCTTCTTACGGTTGAAGAAAATATTTTCTTGGTGAGAAAAGTAACGCTTTATTATTATTTTCATATAATTTAACTGTGTCGATATTGGTGGAAACACATAGGTTAGCACCTCTTTTTTACACTTATGTATGCCACATTCACTTTTGGATGGATGACCATGAATCAAACTTTAAAAAAAAAACTAAGATGAGAGTTACTTTAAAACGCGTTAAAATATTTCGTTCCTAGAAGAAAATGTAATGTAATGTAATAGGCTAGGCGTATTTGAATCACTACAAATAAAAAAAAAATGATACGTGACACTACAACGTTATAAAACAACGGTATAGGCGCACTTTTCGCAAACATTTCGACTTCGCAGTTTTGCTCGTGCCTTGATCCAGTCAAGTTTTACATAGATTTAAAACCAACGTTTTTAGAGATTTCGTATAACGAGCGCAGCCTGTCTGCATTCACAAAATCGACCGAGAAGCCCGGCTAATCTGCTCAAAGGGACAGAGAACGGATTGTGTTCTATCTCGGATCGTTATATATCCAGTAAATAAAATGTATTCCATATTCAGCGATACTTTTTACGTACAGCGGTTGTGCCAAACGCTGCAGTTTAGAACTGCTATTTTATGCGCGGTTAAGTTGGGAGATGAAGCGATTTGTATAATGTAGTGGCAGTATTTGCTAGAGTACTACATGTTTGCTGTAAGCAATATTTTTAGAACAGATTCATATTTCTTCATTGAAATAAGTTTACAATATTTTTAAAAATTATCTTTTAAATCTTTTCATTATACATTAAACAGATACAGAAATAAGTCACTTTTTTAATATAGTTACTATCTTGCAGCAATAATTATAATATCTACAATTATAATATCTACACGTTTATTTATCATCTTTTAATATTTTGATTTTCGTACACAGCCTATGATATTTTTTCGTATCCATCTATTTTTATGTCTTTTCTTAATCTAATCATTATTATACATTAATTACATTGCATTTGAATCAACACTACAAAATATAATATGAAACAAAACTATATCGACTTTTGTCCGCGTGATCCCGTCCCTTGACCCTCAATGTTTGTCGGCTGGCCTGCACCACAGCAGTATTCTTTTTCTCGTATATCCGTGAGCCTGCCAAGCACTGTATCAACTCCATTTACCCGTTTTTGAGCCAAAAACGAATTGCAATGGAGACGCCCGCGCTATACCCAAATTGTCATGAATTAAATTATTTGAATGAGCTATAAACATGACGACCTATTTTTTGTGATCCTCCGAAATTTGAGTCTGAATGGCATTTGGGAAGTCAAAGAATTCAATGCTACTTTCATTCGAATTGAGGCAATTTAATTAATTGTAAGACGGTGTTCTTTGACATTCGAGTAGGCTTGACGTCCGGGCTATGAACTCAGAATATATGATATGAATAATGATAAATATTTTGGAAAATCTAGATTGGCAAATTATGATTTTAAATTCATGTGGATATTGAGTTCAATACATTGCTTTTTATATAAACTCTATCGTTGTCGTTTCTATGAATTTCCTCCAAATGGGAGACATATTTTCAGAGTTTTGCGTAGATATTTTTTGTTATCAAATTATGTAGGTACCTATTATTCCTTTGAAATTATACAGACAATAATATTATGTTAGTAATAAAAGGTAAAAAGAGCGACCTTTTACATTTTTTTATATTATTAAATTAAGTTTTGAATAATAATAACGAGTAAAGGGAATATAGAAAATCAATATGGGTAAAAAACATCGAGATATATGTACACTAGAGAGGTTATTCCAAACAAAAACATTGCGCGCGGCCGATGTGGTGGGGTACGTGTGGAACGAGCGAGGCGTGGCTTCAAGTTCAAAGATTAAGCAATGCGTGCAGATGCGACACATTGTGCAATCTGTTTACTCGGTACTATCTGGTGGTACTGATACTAGGGAATTAATAAAAAGAGGATTTTATATTAAACTATGTATTTTAATTTCCTTTAAATAATATCAATTTAGTAAGCTTTTGTCGTTTTGTGTAGTAATCAATAGTTTTATCAGTTTTTGCTTCATGATGTAATCGAATTTTGTAGTATTGGTTTATAATAGCCCTAATTAAATGGATACGATGATTCAATGTTGATGGCGTTTACGTATAAGAAACTCACATTTTGAAAAATCTCACGTGAGATTCGAGGATGGGGGAGGGGGTTGAATAAAATCTCACGACATCTCACCAGGGGGGGAGGGAGCGGCAGAAAATTAAAAAAAACACCTCACGTAATTTATGGACGCCCCCTTACTCGATCACAATTTTTGTAACGAATGTGAAAGACGAAACAATAAATACGCAAAGCGGCTTTTACTATAAACGGAACTACATTTAAAAATAATAATAATAGTTTAAAAAAACTAAAAAAACACGCTTTTAGGTCGGTCTTCTATAAAAAGCGTGTTTTTTATTTTTTTTTAACTATTATTTATTTTATCAAATTAGTGTATTGTCATCGGTCCTCAATAAATCTACAAAGTTTGAACGAAATCTGGCCGTTTAAAGTGGGTCAAAATCGCGCCCAAAGAAGTCGGTTACAAACATACAGGTGAAGCTAATATAAAGCGTGTAATATACTTTATTTATTGAGTTATAAGGTTGCTTCCATTCTGTTTATTTACATTCTCAAAAACATCAATCGCCGCAGAGGCGGCTTGCGACAAAGGCGGCTTGTGTCAAAGGCCTCGGCGATATCATTTAAGAACATAATATTATGTACTTTAGGCAAACTTGTAATAAGATCTATTTTACTTTCTTATTAGTCCATTTGACAAGGATATTGGGTAAGATACCTATTGGAATAATTTTATTATTATGTATGTACTTATTAAATCCGCGAATAAAAAAAATGTTTAGTCGCGAATATAGAAATTGGGTCGCATTTTTTTAATCCGTGAATAGTGAAAACGTGACTAAAGGAAGCGCGATTAAGGAACTTTTACTGTATTAGTTTCTGTGAATGTTGTGTTTATTTGTAATTGTTGTGCATAATAATTTATAAATCCTATTGGAACAACTGTTGATGAACATTTTTTTAATAAATAAAAATAGGTAAATAAATAAATATTACTTAATATAACCTACCGTTTTACTTTGCGTAGTCGGGTAAAAGTATAAATATTTAGGTACTACAACACGGTAATCTTTCCTAGTATAATATATATATTGTATATATACATAGTTAAAAAATCCAGTTACATTTTTTTAACAGACTCATCGATAGTGTCACGTCTGTGCTGTTAGTCTATGAAAAATGGCGCGAAACGCAGAACGCGTGGTGATTTTTCGCAAAATGATAACAATATTAGTAAAATGCATTACTTACTCATAATAAGGAAACTTACTGGTGAAAAGTCACTCCTCGGGCTTTGTTTGTATTATGGGAACTGTTAAAACAATATCTTAGCACACACGAAGGCATTTTGAACAGAGCAATAACACGTGTTGACGCGGCAAGCGGGGGGCACAGTCCGGCACAGACTAAAGAGACTTGTGATTCTTGCCTCTAGCTCGTGTTAAAGAGAGTGTAGTAGCGATCGCCTCTCTAGTACGTAGTACATACTATCTCGATGGTAAAAAATGATAATATGTAAAATATACTTTGAATATAAGGTATATTAGATTGAATGAAATAATTAAGAAGACGCGTCTTGTAAACGGGTATTAGTTTAATAACACACATAACACAGGAAAAATAATTAGTTAAAACAAAGAAAAAGCTTTTCACCTTACATCAAAGGCAGTCATTACATATTATTATTATAACTCTGTACCGTGACCCTAAAATAAACATAAAAAGATTCAACAACAGTCGGAATAAAGAACGAGATACACTTAGCTGTTTCATCAAGTGAATAAGATACGGGGCACACTGGCGCCAATTTATTTACCCAGCTACTTGAGTCCCCTCTAATTAATTGTTTATCTTTACTCCACTTCTTCGGGTTTGATCGCTCCTTGAAACCTACACTAAATTTAATTACAAATTTAAGTGTTAATTTATATTTAGTTTCATGTCTCTTTGGAGTTTGCTTGAAATATTTAATTTGACACTTGGAACTAGTGGTATTTCTTGGTAAAGATAATTTATTTAAATGTTTAATTTAGAAGTGCGAAATTTCGTATTTATACCACATAAATACGGAGCTTTAAATAAATATTCAGACGATACAGAAAAATCGTGGAAGGCAACATAATATTAATTTAATCTGCTGGTTACTCTAAAGGGATGACGTCATCGAATAAAAAATCTTAATATATATAAATCTCGTGTCACAATGTTTGTCCTCAATGGACTCCTAAACCACTTAACCGATTATAATAAAATTCACACACCATGTGCAGTTCGATCCAACTTGAGAGATAGGATAGGTTTTATCCCGGAAATCCCACGGGAAAGGGAACTACGCGGGGTTTTCTCTGAAAACGCGGGCGAAGCCGCGGGCGGAAAGCTAGTTAAAGTATATAGAGCAAAATAGACCCTTCAAAATCATGAGACATTAGTGAAGATATAGAATACATGTATTCTTTCATCTATATATTGTGAAAAACATAATATTATAATACACGACGATTTATAATATCAATAATCTTAAACTTGTTCACGATTCGGTACTTATTTTTTACGATCCAACAAAAGACAATATCCCGATAACAGCTTCAGAGGCGCTACATAAAAAATACAATATTCCAGCTTATAATCCAAGGTCATAATATAATTTCAAACAAATTATTGATTTTATAACACACGACAAAAATAAATATCTGTAATCTACGCAAACCCTAAGATTTACGAAATTAACTTCGTACATTTAAAAGCTCTTAAATCAAAAAATTCCGTGGCCTTAAAACAATTTGCATCTCAAGACAACAGGTGATATAATTCAAGGCACTTTCGTGTTTTTTGTTCTGTTTTCATTCCGGGTTGTTAACTCCAGGCAAGAATGATAAACGACCGGATTTATTTTCCTCTATGACACTAGAAAAAAATACTTTCCCACAATGTGGTTGCTTTGTTCACGCGAAAGTGGCCTTTGTATATTTCTCGCTTAAGTGTTACTGCAGTGTTGATTGTTGAACGTGTTAATTTTTAGTTTTACTATTTCGAGTTGAGAAACGATGTAACTATGGTGGAGATAATAGAATCTAGATTCTGCAGCATTGACTTGTAAAATGAAAAGAAGACATTTTGAAATATATGATTAGGTCGAAAAAGTCTAATTTCATACATTGATTAAATGAAAAAAATAAGACACAGGACAAGTTCTGAAAAATTTAGCTCCCCTCCGACACTTTACACAATATGGTAGGTTTACGTAATAATATTACTGTAGGTTCTACAATTCTTAACAGCTAATATAAATTAAAATAATAGTGACCACTTGGATTGTAATAAGGGAATTTTTGAGACGCTGTTGTTATGTATTTTGCCTTACATATAATATCACATTGAAACATTTTCTGCTTGAAAGTAAAAATGTAAGATACTTAAACCATTTTTAAGCGCATGATACTCATTTCAAAATTATCATTGTATTAAACCCGTCATTGTAGTACTTAATTGCCTATAAAACCTTTTTATACCACACTTTATTCATTCACATCAAAGCTCCACAGCCAAACGCTTCGCCAGTGCACTGTGTAGCCTGATTTAATATAAAAACGGCCATAAAACCGTTATGTAAGAAGACAGCCAGCGCATTATAACGCCATAAGTCATGACAACCATTTTAATTCGCTCAGAGAAAGGACATAGATCACTGCTGCAGGCTGAATCGAATTTTCTTCGCGTCCAAGAAATTTCCCAGAATGTTTGTAATATGAGGATATTTTTATACATAAATTACACGAGGTGGTTCAAATCTGTCTAGATATAAATTCATGGCGAACTTTTGGGATATAAAAGTGGTGTCAAGATCGTGTGAGCTGAGTTTGTATGCAAATGACGCATGCGATATTAATTTTTGCGACGTGTTTCAATGGTGACTGATTTGAGAATAGTCGTGATATTTGGACACTGATATCTACAGAAGAGAATACTGCGTGTGGCGCAACAAATTCGTAACAAACATGTAAGGTTGGAGTTAATTTTAGCAAATTAGACTAGAGTAGATAATTTTTGAAACAAAAAAAAATCGCAGTCGGATGAAACCCATTAGAAAAGGAGGGGAATATGATGAAAATAAAAGGAAAAATAAATTACGGTCAATCCGAGTTCGGGAAGTGGGAGGGGGGAGCTTTTAAGAGAAAAAAATGGTTTCTCTCGATTTCCGACAAAACTACAAGTCCTACGGAAAAAAGTTCAATGGCAAAGTTGTAGGTAATAAAAAGATCTACAACTTTTGTATTTACAATTTTTTCACATAACCTCAAAATTTAGGTGAAAAATTCAAAAAACCAAGTTTTTGGTTTTTTATTTTTATATACTTCAAAATTTATTTTTTTTCTACGAAATTTGGTGGAAACTTACTTTATTATGTCCCAAATACACTGTAATTTATTTGATTGAAAATATTAATTTTTTCGCCTTATTTTGAATTAATACCAAAAAAACAACCTAATTTTCAATCGAAAAGTCACCCGTCAAAATATCAGCTTTTTTCAAAAACTTGGGGAGCCTTTTATTCATTGAAATCTCTACTTTCAGATGGTGTAAAAAAAATAAACATTACCATAGTAAATGTTCTCAGGAAATGCATACAAACAGTGTGAAAATGAGCTTTTACTAAATCAGGCACACTTCTCAAACTACCTGAAATGTTTTTATCGACATCATTTTGCTTTTGAATATGCTGTAAAATATTATACTTAGAACAGATAATTTTTTTTCTTTTGAAATATTACCGAAAAGCCGATACAAGAGAAGAAATAGAGTTCGAGAAGTGTGCCTGATTTAGTAAAAGCTCATTATCACACTGTTTGTATGCATTTCCTGAGAACATTTACTATGATAATGTTTATTTTTTTTTACACCATATGAAAGTAGAGATTTCAATAAATAAAAGGCTCCCCAAGTTTTTGAAAAAAGCTGATATTTTGACGGGTGACTTTTCGATTGAAAATTAGGTTGTTTTTTTGGTATTAATTCAAAATAAGGCGAAAAAATAAATAAAAAAAATTTTGAGGTTATGTGAAAAAATTGTAAATACAAAAGTTGTAGATCTTTTTATTACCTACAACTTTGCCATTGAACTTTTTTCCGTAGGACTTGTAGTTTTGTCGGAAATCGAGAGAAACCATTTTTTTCTCTTAAAAGCTCCCCCCTCCCACTTCCCGAACTCGGATTGACCGTAATTTATTTTTCCTTTTATTTTAATCATATTCCCCTCCTTTTCTAATGGGTTTCATCCGATTGCGATTTTTTTGCACTTTTTATTATTTTTAAAAGGATCTACCCCAGTGTAAATACCGTCTCCGTACCGCATTCAGCGCTCTAAATAGGATCCGTGACGCAATTTTTACTTAGAATACATTGTATCTAATTCAATTTGCTTATCCGGGGCGGCTTTGTACAGCCAGTTTCAATGGAAAAATACTCGAGTCCCGAATAAACATCCGTCTATTTAATTATTCTGGATTAAGACGACATTTTGTAATTCACTGCCTATTGAAGCTGACGATTGGATTACGCTATACAATTGTGACTATATTGTGTTAGATGAGCCTAAATTGAAGTAAAAATTGTGTATTTTTTGTTGAAAGGAAAAACTTCTGTAGTTCAGTTATTTTGGCAGGGAAACCTACGTGTTGGCATGGCCAATATGCCAACGTTTCTAATTACTACACTGACAATTTTTAATTAAGTTTTCAATTTTTTTATAGGTACTTATTCATATATTTTTCTAGTAATACCGATTGAACAGATTGTTTATAAACAGAACACAATCACAATCAACTCAATATAGTCTAAAATAGTGTCTTATAAATAATTTGTCGAACTCTAAAAATAAACCCGCACAGATGTTTGCTTTCAGTTTGCTAAAGAAACATCCAATTTGCGTGCATGAATTTTAAACGAAGTTAATTTCAATAACAAAACACTACTGCTCAGAGTCGATGAATATTTAAAGCCAGGCTCGGGCGAACTTAAAAATCTCTACTTAGTGAACTTAGAAAATAAGTGCGTTCGTTCAGTATTTATAAACTCTAAGAACAGCTAAGAGGCTGGATTTTATAAAATGTGCGTTGAACCGTGGCCAAAAGTATAAGTATTTTTGTGGTATGGATATTATTATTACTGAAAAATTGAACTGTACAATATTACAATTCTTTTGATAGGAATCATGTATGAAATAAATTTAAATTAAAACTTTCGTTACAATCCAACTTAATACGGGTCTTCATGTACCTATTTTACTATAGAGGTATAATTTAAGTTATTTTGGGTAATGTAACAATAAATATCTTCACAGTTGATTTAGTACTCATTCACGGTATTAATAGATATGTTTCGTCCACATATCAGCACAATTAGATGTTTGAACGAAATTATAGTTTCACACCAGCATGTTAATGTTGGAATTTCATAATTTAATTATTTAATACCAATAAAACAGGAATGAAACCACCACTACCACTAGAACAAAAAATAATTTTATTGTACCTACTAACCATTAATAATAATTAATACTACCTAATGAAAAATGTACGTAACAACGAATACTAGTTAAAGTTATGTTACGCATTCTTTTTAAGCCATTTTTTACTTGTTTATTTTAATGCCTGTTGCAAACAGACACAATTATAATAACACTTAAAACACGGAAAATATTTTAAATCCGCCCCAAGCGTATTTCTTCGAAAAGCCTGATGTATCTAACCTTGTTAACGGACAAAGGCCTTCTAAACAACACACGCGTTTGAAATCCAAACGAGGAAATTATTTTTATCTCATTCTAATAACTTTAAAATGTATCATAATCCCAGTCTAATACGCTTCCTTGTATTTCCCGTAACTGTTCCCATAAAAGATAATACGTGAGATAATTTCGCTCCACGATACGTAATATCGTTGTATGCTTAATAAATTTTATAATACACATTTAGGTATATGATAGGATGGCTTTTGAACTGGGAATATTTAATATTGAAGTGCTTTTTTGAAGTGAAACTTCTTTATCGGGGTTGGAAAAAAATTTAGTGTAACATTTTTTCGTTACGCGTGACATTTTTCCGTTACGCGCCATCTTTTTCTTATCCCTACCACGCGTGATTCGACGTATTTCTGTAAAGTTGCATAATATAGTAAATTATTTTTTGAAAAATAAGGTCATAAAGAAGTTTCACTTCTTACGTGTGTACACTAGTACACGCACACATTTTTATTGTAGTTCTAGTTACTAAGCGCTTATTGCGTATTAGTCTAAATAAATTACAGATTATATTTTGAAACAATATTTCATTATTGTTACGAAAGATAAACTCTAGGATAGGCTCCAGGTGGATTATAATCTAAAAAAAAAAACAATCTATCAAAAAAGATTGATTCCTTTTTGCGTAAAATAAAATGAACAGAGTGACAGCTAAGAAATGAGTTCTTGTTAACGAACGCAGGATTGGACACTTACCTGTGTGATATAGTTTTCTAAAATTACACTTACACTGTTATCTGCCTCCTTTAAAATAATCAAAGCTCGTCCGCAGGATAGACATTTTTTCAGATTAGGTACCCTAATGCTACCTACCTATGCTAAAATTACAAAGAGGAAACATCTGAATGTTTGTTTGTAACAATTTATTTCAAAACTACTGAACCGATTTCAAAATTTCTTTCACAAGCAATAAGCCACATTATTTTCTAAGCAATGCAAGCTTATTTTTTATCTCGGCTCAATCTAAGCCGTGTCGATAAGTTTGTATGAAATAAATTGCGACTCTACCTGTGTCCTGCAAAAGTCTGTTATCAATTGAACTGTCGATATGGAACAAAAACAAAACGTGTGGCACGTCGCGCCGCTAAAAGTTGCTCGCGCGACGCAGACACGTTGACATGGCGGTACGTGACCTGCGGCCTGATGGCAGACCACTTGCGGTGATGATACCATATTGCAGCTTAAGTGAAGTATTAATCACTGGCTTTATTTATTTATTGGTTGGTAGAACATATAAACCAGTAGGCCATCATTTTGAACAAGACTTTGAACATTTAGCAAAAAATTATACTTTTACGTTATATATTCACTAGAAATAAACATTTAATTAATAACAGTCCCACCATCCGTAACTCAATCACAAATTGACTATCACCTTATTAAAATAAATCCTAAATTAATACCAAATGCGCAACCCGTAACGGGAACACTGGCGTGAAATGGGCGTACAAACTCTCAAACACAATTTGTATGTGTTAACTGCCGCCCAATTGTTGTTATCAAGTGCCAATATTACGGACATTAACCACTCGAACGTAATGGGTTAATAGAGCGGTCAGTGTGGGGTTGGGGTGAAAAATTGGGTGGTCTTTTAAAGTTGTATAGTAATGTGTATGGTTGTATGATTAATAGATTGTATTTTAAGGATAGCACTATGTATAATTATATAAGTACCTTAGAAGAAGTATATTTAATTAATTTCATACTTCATATTGTATACATTTTTGTCAGATGTAGTATTTGATAAACTACGATACTATGAAGACGAAAAATCTACACCGGAGATACTTCAATATGTCAATTATCCTAAAACGGATCTACATGTTCGCCTTTTTTGTATAAAAGAAAAATTTTAAAGCCTTCTTAATTCAAGCGCCGTAAATCACAAAAGACAATTAAATTCAGAAGGTATTCGAGTGTGACAAAATAAATAACAAAGCCGCTGTACACAATTGTTTTTGCATTACGCGAGTACAATTGTAAATAAATTGTAAATTGGTGCAAAAGCGACATTTCGTTCAATTGAACACTGGAGCTCAGCTCTCAGACAGGTTTTCAACCGAAAAATTGTAAAATATATCCCTGAATACTTTCGACATGTATTGTATGGGAAAGTGCTGAAACCAGCAATTTTTTCGACGCACAAAGATTTTTGTTTAAAGTTAACCGGGTTAGCTTTTAGCTTATGCCGTGCTGGTGTTTGGTTTAAGAGGATTATTAATCTATTGCTAGGTTTTACTGGCTAAAACCCCTATCTTTGAGCGTTGAAAATGATATTTTTCGTGTGAAAAAACAGTTCGTTCGGTTAAATTTTAGTAGCCAAGTTACTTCTTTTAAAATTTCAGCTATTAAGGAACAATTAATATAAAACAAAACACTGATAGATAGCAAAATAATAGATATTTTATCAACTCTACTTCTAATATGATACCTTATAATATTATTCTTCATGTATATTAAATATAAATCATTTGTTTTAACATAACTGGAATACTGCTCACTTATTTTAGATACCTACAAGTTCCTAATAAAATTTGAATTACAATGTTACGCTTTACAAATTATTTTATGATTCGAAGCGAGGTGTTGATTCACACTTCGAAGGGTTCTAAAATCAACAATAGCTCTCAAGATTATATCTCTAAATCTTATTTACGATAAACTCTAAAATAATTCAAGGTAAGTAAGTACAGATTAACAATGTCTTACAACCTTTGGTAATAGCAAGTTGAATTGATTTTGTAATATTTTTTTACTGTTTCACAGATTGACTTTCTTTTAAATATAGTTGTTTTTTTGTATCTATGCTTGTTTCCATCAGACAATTTCGTGTAACAATCACATAATTTAATAAGTTCTACTGTGTTTGCCATATGAATATATTTTGGAGGATATTTTACTTAAAGATATCAGGTACGTTTTATTAACTTTTAATTATTTTCATTATTGTATTTTACCGTCGCGTACCTAAATCACTAAATCTTAACACGTGTAACCTAATTGTTCAATATCTAATAATTAAACATGCTAATAAAATTTCCGATAAATCCTAAATTTTCCGAACCAACGCGCCTCTCTTGTAAAAAAATGGCGTCAACTCAAATTACTGTCAACGAAGCAAAACTTCTTGCAAAATTATCAAATGCCAATAATTATTGACGAAGGAATTTATTGAAATTAGGCAAATTTATGCAAGTGCCTCATACAGACGCCAATTCTGATTAATGTTATGAAAATGATAATTTTCGGCATTGAACAGTTAGTTATAGACTATGGAAGAATTATTATTCATAAACGAAGGATCCGATTTTATATAGGTTACGGCCTCTTTTATGACAAATGTGCTTAAAGGAAAGGGTTTGACTTAGAACAAATCACTTCATGAAAGGTAGTAGGAGTATTTAAACAATAATAAGGTCACCAAGAAGAATTCAAATTATAGGTAATTTACAAGTATTCTATAGACATATTGGTTTAAATGACTCTGGAGAAAATAATAATAACTCTATCACCCAAGCCAGTATTTCAAATACATCAATTACATAAGTCTGTAATCCAAAATAGGTACTATTTATTAAAAAAATATAACTAACTTTATATTCATCAATAATTGACACTATAAGTCTATAAGAGTTCCTTTAAATCGATCCAGCGATTTTAAAGATTGCTATCCGTGTTATTATATTAATATAATTAAAAATTATATTATTAACAACAACGGTTGTTCCTTAACCGTAAACACTTTAAACAATTGTCTATAATAACTAACGATATTAATTAAATATAAAGCCAGGATAGAAACGCAAACAAAGACAATTTACGAAGTCCCACTTGTGTGTAATGGGCTTAAGTACTCTTTGATAAGGCCTCCTTTATTATAATTTGTATTGTTCATTTCTATTTGAAGCACTCTTATATAATCTTAAGTATAATATAATAAGGCTTATTATTACGATGGTGAATTGACTCTTTATTCGTAATAAACATTCAATCCTTGTTATATTAATCCGAAGTTTGTTTGAGTGAGGTCTTCTAATGTTTTGGGTCAATTTGATGGATTATTTTTGTCGGAATTTAGCATAGAATAAAATGCAAGATTAGTAGTGAAACATTCATTACATTGTGTTATGATAATAAGATAATAATTAAATGTAGATTACTTTTGTGACAATAATTTATAAATACACCCATATTTTGAAGTAGTTTTCATATGGATTTTCTTGAGATTTTCCGTCAAATTCAAATTCGAATGGAAATTAAATCGGAAATTCTCAAGCTTTCACTAACATGGCTATTAGCACATACACAATTATATAGCCTATAGCTATATAGACAGACCATTTGGTTATATTTAGAGCAAGTAAATACAAGTTTATGTTCAAAACAATGCTGTGACCACAGTGTTGCGGCTAAATTAATCCCTGTTCCACTACTTAAACATTACTGGACACTTTGCACATGGCCGGGTGACTATGATTCATTTTTATGTCGGACAAAACTTTTTGATGGTGGAAGGGTTGAAGTTGACGATATGCTTTGAAACTTTTAATAAACAGTTTCTGATATATTATTTTATGTAGTTGGTGACTAAATAGACAAATTTTAAGGATTTTTACAAGGTATATTTTATATACACACAAGAAATTAATTGACAATTAATCGATATGATACTGTTAACTTACAATAGAACAACAATTATTTTAAAAATTAAGGAGCGATTTATTACAAAGTATTGTTCAATTCAATTGATATTTCAATTACGTAAACATAATCTTACTTGAGCGTATGTTATTCATCTATACTATAATATTATAAAGCTGAAGAGTTTGTTTGTAAAGATGGTCCGATTTGAAAAATTCTTTCGGTGTCAGATAGATAGATTAGTTTATCGAGGAAGGCTATATATCATCTCGCTAACAGGAGAGGAGCACTGTGGGTAAAACCGCACAGCTAGTATTACCTAAAACTCCAATTCTGAATATGTTAGTCGAAAATTGTTTCGCTACCTATTTTGTCAACAATCTTCGTCCGACATTTCCACAAATCGTGGTCACCTTCTGACGTCAATAAGATTAGAGCAAATTGTAGTTAACAGTTTTTATAGCGTTGCGGTGGCTCGTTCGGGAAGTTCTTAGACGCCAAGATGTTGGAGCTCTTTAGTGTCCGGACTTTGAGTTGAAGCGATTCCGAAATGATTAACTCGCTCAACTTGTTTTTTAGTACATTTTTGTTGGGGAATTATGGAGTAAATTTTGGTAGAAATAAGCCGGGTATGATGGGTTGCGTTGCAAGTTTGGTAGAACAACGAAGAAAGGGTCGATTTTAGGATGACTATGATCAATTTAGATCAAGTGATAGCAGTGTTTTTTAGCGGTTACTTATGTACTCTTGTGGGTATAGGTAGGTAGATGCATTTAAATCTTTTCATTCTTCAATATTAACAAGAGAATGACTCATTTCTCTACCGAGAGTCGGATCGAGATCTTAGTTCTTAATTCTCTATCCTTATTCTAACAAAAGTATCGCGTTAATACTTTACTATGAATACGTTTGTTTCATATAGATTTCTTATATCTATAAAAATATAGGAATAACTATGATAATAACATCTTGTTAGTATTTATTCAATCAAGAAACTACCTGCAAATCCTCTACTCTTGTAAGAGCAAGTTCACTTTATTATAACTTTTTATGAGATAACTAGATTCATTACTACCTTATAAATGTTTGTTATTGAATTATAGCCGTCTTGCGTATTCAATCGTCTTTTTTTATTTAAGTAGTATAGGGTCACTTGTGATCAACTTTTTACGAGATAAAAATCAATTTTGAATGAAGAAATGATTAGACAATGTTTTTGATAAAGCCGATTACGAAAATATATTATGCTATGTCGATTTTAATTAAATTTATTGTAAAGAAACATAAAATACAAGGAAATACAAATACATCACCAAGATTCTACAATCTTTCGGCCTAAAAAAATTAAAAAAAAAAAACAACGTCACAATCATCAGTTCCGTGAAATATGTATACATAAGCCGAAAATGTAATATCTCCTTTATGCGAATTAACGTCCAAAATGAGTCGAAATTAAAGCAAAGTAAACTAATTTATAAGGTTTCCTCTCAATGTTTAAACAGCGCTTGGATCTTGGATTATTTAATATTGGACTGTAAACTTATTAAGGAAGGAATAATTCAGGATCCTCTGTTGTTTGATGGAATGTTGCTATTACGTATTTCACAAATAATTTAAGACTCTATTTAGTGAAGAATTAGGTAAGTATTCGAGTAATCGATCGTTGTACTTAAAAGGACGTAGAATTATATTGTTAAACTCGACATATCGAACACTTTATTGAGTGTGAAAAGCAAACTACATGAGTTAAGACTAACAACATTTCAACACGGTTGGGTGTGTATTTTGAAAATTATTAAATTTTAAACTTATTCTTCAGCTGGCAATTTAAAATTTATTTATTATAATTTGTAAAAACAAAATACAAACAAAGGAAGTTTTGCTGAAACTAATCAAACATTTAAATCCTTCAAATCCAATTCAATCTAGAGCATTAATAATGGCCGTGTTTCTGGAATTCTTATCCTAAAAGGCTTTCGTTTGTAGCTACTACATAATATCATAATACGCGCAAAATAAACATCGGTTAAAACCATGGTGAAACTAATATAAATATAACTAAATTAAACTTCAACTTAAGACACACAGTACATCAGATTTTCCACACATAAACATCAAGTTAACCCAATAACTCAGGTATTCTGGAGCACAATTGAAAACAGTCAAATATACTTAACATTAAACAAGCACATTATACATTAATCTAAGATAATTCACTGTAAAACTAGAATCTAAAGTTCCTTTGTTACCTTCAGTTAACCTTAATTTTCTTATTAGTTCTAAGCAAAGTCAATTATGTAATTACTTATGTGCGTGTGTCTCGTAAACAAGTTAAATAGACGGAAAATCTGTTTCAAATTGTATATCCAAGAATTATAATTATGTTTTGTACATTTATTTTCGCTTACAAATATTTATTTAGAGGCAAAATTAATTTCAATGTTAGATACGTATTTAGGATGCTTCTGTTTATTACGTTTATCAAATCTACGAACGAATTAGCTTTTAAATTGAATCAAGTTTTAGATTAAAGTTATTAATTGTTCAATTTAGATATTTTTCTTTAATTTTATGTCTAGAAATGATATTAAGAATATTAATATTATTTTATAAAATAAAATATATGATTTTTTCGTAATTATAGAATAATTTATTCGCATAAAATATAACTGTGAAGCAATTCTGCTTTTCATATTGATTTACTTAACGATTTATTAACAGATTTAAAAGACAATTTAATTATAACAGGTAATGAATAAAAATTCGTATGTTAAAGAGATTCAACATTTTTAATGTTGTAATGAAATGATTTGATTTAATTCGTTAATAACATCAAATTAAAGGTCAATCACAATTATTATAACATAAAAACAACTGAAAATATACTTTCTAAATATTGTTACAAAATGACAGAAACAATTTATTACCAAGCAATATTCGTCGAAAATAATTTTCTATTTCAACAATTTAGACATAGATAAATATTTGCCCAACATCAAACATACTGGAATATCAGTAGTTTTGGTGCATTGCATTGCACATGGTTCATATAAATATGACTAATAAATAATAAATATGACTACTAATCGGTTTAAAAAATTCATTATCAACTGGCTCAAAAATCTGGATTATCTCCAAACAGAAAGTCTCTTCACTTTTATTAAATAGGTGTCAAAATCAAAATCACAATTAATCATAATATTCCACTCACTGACACATACACACACACGCACACACACACACACACACACACACACATACTCACGCTTATCCACCTGTCCAATGCATGTATCGTCATATATATATATATTTATAATTAAGTAGTAATTTTTTTTTTCTTTAATTGTTATTAATCTGTAACTATAATATTCTGTTTACGTATTTAATAATACTGTATGAACTCATAAGGGAAGGCACTGTTTTCTGAGATACAGGTAATAACCTAGTTCAGAAGGCAGAGCAAAATTGTGAACTGAATATGTAAATTTTGCTAATAAATATTATATATTATTTCAACGCAGTGAAAATAAAACAAAATTTTGTGGAAACAAACTCATCCAGCCGTGCTTGTAGTTCAGCACTCCATCACGGTGGCAATCATAATCGCGATAATAAAAGTCCGAATAGTAATTCTACCGTACTGACATTCCTACTACACGACGCTTCAACACGACATCACACACCAAACAACATACATCGCGCGTTTTATATGGATAAGTTTGATCAACGTACGTTCACAGTGCGTAATGGATGTTACGCATTTTAATACGTCGTTCGAGGTAAATATTAATAGGATTTCTTATTAGAGGTTCCCCAGTACAGAACGGTGACGTAATAAATTTTCACGCAATACAATAACGCACCCGGACAGACAACACAACCACTTTGTAGCTATAACTTTTTATTGTAAAAAATACTGCGAGAGAAAGTAAAATATGCGTAAAAGTACACGTCTCTTGAACAATACAATATATATATTTTACGGTTATATACGGTGGAGTACATTTTATTGGATTTCGTAGTGAGAAATAAAGGCTGTATATAAAGATAATCGTAGACGTGCGTAAGATGATTTTTTTGAGAAATAATATAAAGTTGAAGATATGATCTGTTAATGTTACTATCTTTGCCCTCTCAGGTATCACGCATACGAATAGAATTTGAAAGTAAGTAGTCAATTCAGAAGTTGCAGATAAATTTTTAATTAACCTATACCTAAGGGAATGAAATAATACTGCTTGGTCGTTTTTGTAGCTCATCTCGTAGCACGTAGCTCGTAGTGCGTAGCTCGTAGGCCTGTACGTAGACCTGAAATGTAGCGACGCATTTATTAACCAACATTACAGACAAAAATGTATAACAATAGAATTAATACAATAGATAAATACATTTTAAAGTATACTACACGACTCATATGAAGTTGTAGATTAAGCTCAACATTGATACCAAGATCCACGTAATCAAATGTGTGGGTGCAAATTAATGTTTATTTAGTATGCCATTAATCTTAAAGTCGATTGGCAGCTATAATGTAATAAGACAGATGGAGTGATCAGTTGCATCGGCAGCAATCTCACGCGCACGTAGGTGTTTGATTTTAATTCTGAAACAAACAAAATTTAATAATAGTCTGTATTCGCAATTGCTTTGTTAGACTTTCTCTTTAATTTGGAATTAAAATGAGGTAAAAATTTCGATACATATCCGTAATGTGTATATTATTCCTCATAACAATAACGCAAGGTTGTTCTCAGAAATATTAAGCAGAAGCATATTATGTAGTAACCAGGGCTTACTGCCATTATCTTGGAAAAATCCTTATCCCATTACAAATGGAAATTCCTAGTAAAATATAACACAAGGCCTACTTTCATGAACTGAAGAGCTCGGTTTGTGATCGTCACGACAAAGGAACAATATACATAATATATTTTACTATAATTCTTCGTAATACAAGTTATAACGTATAATTATATAATAAACATTATTATCCTTAGTTTAATTTATAAGGACCACTTCCTGAATTTAATAGAAATTGCTTCCTGGAATTGTTTTTCCACGTTATCAGATACCAGAAATAATTAGACGGTAACAACACAAGAATGAATTATGAACATACTTAAAGAATAAATATTATTTGTAATTCAATACAACTAATAGAAGCATTATATTATCAATCAGACACTATAGAAAAGTTCAGTAATACTTCTTCATTAGTAATCGAACCCAAATGCCCTTAAGCCAGAGTAAACACTAACATCTATGCTTTCAAAACATTCTCCATTAATCACGCTAAAGTTCCTCAAAGATTAGCTTTGATTTTATTCCTTAATAAAGCTAATTAGTTTGTTTTTCTTTGATACTTGCATGCCTGGGTGCATTCAACAATACAAGCCACTTGAGTGCTTAAAAGAAGGGTTATTAAGACCGTAATAACCACTTTGTCATCTTTGTGTTTCGTTTGGTCTGGAAATATCATAAATTTTTTACCACTAATGCGTGTTTATAACAGGAAGAGACGAATGAACAAATAAACATGTTTAAGAAAATGACTATTCATATAAATGTAAGGGTTAACATGAATAAAATAGACTTTAGTTTAGGTAAGGATAGCAAGGCATGTAGTAAGACCTTAGAGTAAGACTATAAAATTAAACTGTGGTATACAACATGAGGTTTTTCCATGTATTAATATGTTTAAAGGGTAGAGGTTTCTCTCGAAAGATAAGGAAGTGAAAATGGATTTAATTAATGTATTTATTGCATGAAATTTTAATATAAAAAAAGTTTATTGTAATTTTAATAAGATAAAAACATCAGTGTCATTAACATTTTATGATTATAAAGAAAGAACGGATTAGAAAAATAAAAAAAGTAAATAAAACCTTTGTATGAGTAAAATTGGTTTTATTTATACACCTTTTAAAACAATACGTTGTTAAGTTTGCGGACTTTATATTATTTTTCCAAGAAAAGAAAAGGGAACCCCACGAAATATATTACACATGGAATAATAAGGAGGAATAAATACAAAGAAAAAATACAACCACATATTATTTCTGATTCTTGCGAAGAAAATATTGATCTATCAAAAATTTTTCGTGATACGAAATTATTACTAAAACATATCAAAGGAAATCGTAGACAAAATTACAATAATTCTGAATGTTTGTTTACCACCATTTGCAAATAATCGTTACGTTACATGTATAAAAATGTTACTTCACCTAACAACTTATATATTTTTTTGTATCTACCTAAATATCCATATATTTAGGAACATAATATATCCATTAATATCCCTGAATTTTTTAATAAAACCCATTATTTTTATTAGTGGTAATTAAATGTATCACTACATAGTATAAAACAAAGTCGCATTCTCTGTCCATATGTCCCTATGTTTGCTTAAAAATCATTAAAACTACGTAACGGATTTTGAATTTTGATGCGGTTTTTTTAATAGATAAAATGATTCAAGAGGAAAGTTTTAGTATAAATAATTTATTAGGTTTTAAGACAAAGCGGGTGGAGCCGCGGGCGGAAAGCTAGTATCGTATAAAATAAACATCATACTACTTGGCTAATTGATTGAGAAATGATACATTACCGACTATGAATTTTAGCCAACCATGTTATTGGTATTAGAAGCCTCGTGAACTTCAAAGTGAGTGTATTGGTTCCTGTGAAACATAAGTATAATTAGCTTTAAGAAATACTTGTAGTAAAATTGAATTATATTAAATCATAATCCGGAAAGCTTGTTATTATTGTTTAATTAAATTAAAAATTTATACATATATAAAGCTAAAAACTTATAAAAAAATGTTTGTGAGATAATCACGCTGCGCTAGAACGATTAAACAGATATAGGATGAAGTTTTGCGCTGATAGATTTATAAAAAAAAAACGCAAGTAGCCGTGTACGTGTTTAGTAAAAATAGTAACCAAGTATGACTTTACAATGTACCAATTGCGCCAAATGAAAAGAAAAATCCCGAAATAAAATTACAAAGCATTTAAGGTTTCATTGCTAACAAAAAGGTCAATAGAACAACAACATATCGCCTAAACAACCC
This sequence comes from Colias nastes, assembly GCA_907164665.1. Lineage (NCBI taxonomy): Eukaryota > Metazoa > Arthropoda > Insecta > Lepidoptera > Pieridae > Colias > Colias nastes. The sequence continues at coordinate 38,791 of CAJQZM010041730.1, read as the reverse complement.
TGTTTACTGTTCTGGCAACACTTGGCGTATAAAATACTGAACATTTGAGCACTGAATTGTCGTGTTAAAGCTGGTTTTAGCATGTTTACTTGCTCGCTACTGGTTGTTGTTCTTTTATCTAAAGGTTACTTGAAACTGTGATAGTGTGACCAGTTTTTGAAGGAATATGACGTGTTGAGTAATATCTGATGCGACGCTTGATGAGATTGTTGTGAGGAATTTTTAATCCTTACTTCTCGAGTTCATATATGTTTTTATTTTGCAATATCCCATTACATCAACCGCTGTTTGTAAAAGCACATTAAATATTAGGATAGTAAATATATTTCTCTAAAGATTTTATTACACTTCATGCCTATATTGTTGAGTATACTTTTGTATAAAACGTCATTATAACTTCTGCTATATTGATTAACGTATGATTATTTAAAGAAATTGTATACAAGCCGAAGAGCCTATAATAATGTAGTAGCAAACTAAAACAAGAACTGTTTACTTATCACAATGCGGTAAAAAAAAGAGATTTAAATAATGATAATATGTGGAAACTAGTCCCTTTGGAACATGATAGAACGTAGGCGTTACAAGGGTATGTCCCTTGGTGGAGACTAATATAAAAGGTCCTGTAGGGTACATACTGCTGATCGCATTCTCGTTAAAAAAATCGAAAAGAAATATATGATGAGACCGCCTACACACCAGCACACGGGACTTCACTTTAGTGAATTAATGATTTATTGAAAGAATGGAAAATCTATAGGAGTTTTAGGGTGCGATGTTATGGTACCTATGGTTCGATCAGGCGTGCGTGATTTTCACATTCGCGCGATCGCTTTAAGTGATATTTTTACAGGCTGTTACGCGTGTGGGGTATGATAAATCCGGTTACCGGGGCCTTATATATTTGTTTTTAGCTTAGGTTTTTAGTATTTAACAAATATCAGTGAGCTTGTCTGATCATTTTATTATATGCATGTATATTGGATGAGTTATACTGTTTAAATAGAGTTAGATATATTATAAATATAATGTTATAATAAAGTTTGTTAAAAAGAGCGTGTTTGTAGTACTATACCTGTTTCCTTTCTATAGACCAAGTTAAGTTTGCTTATGATTTACAATTTACGGCTCGTAAAAAGAATCAAAAACTTCTGCAGTAATTAATACTATAATTATTAACTCTAGCCAAATCTCGATCAAATGAAATTTTCTTAATGTTCATTACACTGAAATAGACCGCTTTATAATGTGGCACAGACGATGGAATCGTAATCTATCCAGACATTCAGGACGATTGCAATACAAATTTGATATAACGCATGTACCGACATTTTCGCCCTTATAACAATTGAATAGGGACCATAGTGACGTGAAGGGTTGGTGCTCAACACACACATTAGCTGCGTCAGCCAAGCTAAACATCATCAATCAAGCGGTATCGCGGCTTCCAGCAAATACAGCTAAATTCTGCTTTAGTTATGCTCCCTGCATTTCCCTTTTCCAATCCTGAGTGTATCGTTTAGTGAGGCGAAAATCTGTTTGACTAATTACCGTTTGATTTTAATTGGATTTTTCGAAAGTTTGTGTACGTTTGTGTTCGATTGCGTACATTCAGTTTCGATATTGGGTTAAGTGAAGAGGTAATTTCGAAAAGCATGCAGGAATATGCAGAATTTCTGCAAATTATTGTAGAAGTTTGGATGTCATGCGACACGAAAGGCGTACTAAATGTTGGTTACTTTGAAAATCGTTACGCCGAAACTCTATTTGCTACAGAGATACCAATAATTGTGGCCAGTATAAGCTACTGCTATTTTAGTTAAACTTCGCTTGTATTATACCATGGAAAATTGGTTCTTATAATTTGCAAATACTATTTTTAAATCAAATAATACTTAGCATAAATTATTGCGTGCTGGTATCTATACCATATAGTACCCTATCCTAAATTTTATTTAGTAGTGGAAAGGGAGATGAAAAACACCTTAACATTTTTACAATACAAAGATTAAATTGTATCCAATGAATGGAAATAGCCACGAAATAAATGATACAAATTATAATTTAATTACGACAGTTTCGAATAATAAAATTCTAACAGTTATTTAGTGTACTATTTAATATTTAAATACCTCTACACGGTACCACAGAATATATAATAGTACTACGTACCTCTTATCGGTTACATACTGTAATTATATAGCGCGATTTCTAGGAATTTAATAGAAAACCTACACTGAAAAAACGTAACGGCTATAAATAAACAAGTTGCTGCTATTTACAACCGAGTAACTTGCTTCGGAGGGAGCCTGCAAAGTTTGTTGCTAAAATTATACAAGTCAACTTTGTTAACGTATGTTGGTAATATAAACCCACTAAGGTGGTCAAAAAATACGTATTAAAGCTTTGTTGCTTTTAACCTATTCACTCAGTAAACTTAACTAACCTATTTACTATAGTGAATCGCGTTACTCTGTTAACAATACCCAACGTGCTCTGTTGTTTTTAGCAAAGTAATTCAGTGAGTTCAAATATTTTGCTTCGTAAAACTAGCTAAGTAACACGATAATGTTAATCATATTTATTGGGTAGGGACAGCCAATCTACTTTGTTACTTCTACTCAATTGAAAATTTCAAGAAAATTTGTATACGTAGCCAAGTTACTGGGTACTGTCAATCGTGTTCATTGGGTAAGTTATAACTAAATATACTCTGTTCTTTCTAGTCAATTAAGATTGGTATATTTAGCCAAGTTACTTTGTATTCTTAGGCGGGTTTATTAGGTAACCATAGCTAAAATACTTTGTTGCAAGTACTAATTCAAACGACACATATTAAGCTATATATTTTCAGTATAAGCTGACCTGTGAATGTTTGTAAAACCTATACAAGGTGTAACAGAAAGGGGATATACACATCCGAACAGGGCGTGATGCACTGATGAAACTGAACAACTTTTCCCAAGGAAAATGGGTCGTAAGATGAAAAAAAAATTAAACCTCTCCATTATTTTCATCTTTTGACCTTATGTTCTTTGGGAAAAGTTGTTCAGTTTCATCAGTACATCACGCCCTGCTTAGATATGTAACTCCTTTCTGTTACACCCTGTATACAATGTGAAGTCAGCTCATACTGAAAATATTTACCTAGTTCGATATGTTGTCATTTGTACCATTATTAGTGCAGTGGGCAAAATTTTGGCATGTCGGAAAAAAAGCCAATGAAACGTTCATGTAGGAAAACAACACTCATTTTGCCGACAGACCAAAAACTTATAAGAAACTGAAAGAAAATTATGCACATTAATGAAATTAGCTTTATTCAGTACTCGATACAATCATTACAAGTAACATACTACTTGATACACTTAGATACTAATACTTTTAAAAATAGTACACAATTCACAATGTCAAGAAACGATACTGGTGTTCTGTGTTTTAATTTTCACAATAACAGGGTGAAATATAAATCATCAATAAAAAAAAAATGAGCAAACTTTTAAGGAATGACTCAGACTACGAACCTGAACAACTTTAATTATAGGTAAAGGACCAAATCCAACATCGTAAAAGAAATATCAGCTGTTTCATATACAAAAGTGGAATTATCTACTCTGCCAAAATCTACGGAACAGCTGATTTTATTTCGCGATGTTGGAGTTTGTTCTCTAATGAAAGTGGTTTAGGTTTGTTTACATAAAAAACAAACAACAATTATGGTAATGTAAGCAAGTTACTACACCTAAATTGTACTTATATGTATTTGATAAGTCAAAAGTTTAGGCAAAAACTATAGAATAAGCTAGGAGAATAAGTAATCTTTTTGATCTAATAATTTTCTTACAACCCAACAAGTAAAATCGTCATTTTTTTAAACATTTGAATTTAATCTAATTGAAACATAATTCACATTCGTCGTCGGGAAAATGATCATAAATGGTAAAACTTAAACATTTTTTGCACCAAAAAAAATTAAAGTACAATAAGCTTTTTACATATTTTACATAGTTCGTTTTCTATTATAAAATGTTCTGGTTGAGCTTCGTTACAAAATGTGAAAAAACCACACCCAAAACGCTTTTTAGATAAAATGAAATGTGTCTTCACCCAAGGCCATTATAAGTATTCCAGCAACTGGAAATGATTTTTATCCAAAAAATTGTCAACATCTAGGATCATAGACATGTTTGATGTGTAGATATTATATCGGAACTATATCGTACCTTATGTAATTAATTTACATATTAAAGTAATAGGTAGGTATATGACAATATGATGCTTGATCAGAAGTAACTTACTACTTAATTCAAGTATTTTTGGCTTGATTGTTTCAGTGATTTCGGTATATTGTGCTTTGGTTTTCAAATTTTTTTTCTAGCTGTAAACAAATAAAAAAAAACGTAAGTAAGTATACAAAAGTAATTAAACTAAAGCAGACAAAAAATTCTAAAAAAACTGAACTCACCAGAAGATATCCTTTGGGTTTTTTAAGAGCCGCATATTCATTGTATTGAGGTATTGAGCTATGGCTCTTTTACAGCAATTAGCCTCGTCTTTGTAGTTTCTTGCCACTTTAGTTCTACGGCTGTCCATGGCTCAGAGGAGTTTTTGAGCCATAATAGTTTGTATTCTGCATCTTGCTCTTCTATAATGGTTTGATTAAAATTCAAAATGATGATGAAAAGTTATTGTTTTTAATGTAAATTTGAATCTGCCCTGTAGGTGCTGAGGCGGCGCTTCAACAGACACGTTCGTCACTCGACTATTATTTGATAGAAATGGCCGACTTTGCGGGCTACGCAGCCAATTCCTTGTTTAATTTTTATCAAGTTACTCGGTCAAAAATAGTATTCGCTCCATTGTTAATTGCCGAGCTGTGCTTATCTCCCAATAGATAAGTTACTTGTTTGTTTTTAAGTAAGAAACACGGTTATATGCATCATAGCAAGTTATTTAATTTTAGCCAAATAATATTATGTCTAAATTTAAATGATTTACTTATCATTCAACGATAATGTAAGCGTGTTTATTTTTAACCGAACTCTGTGTAAATAGTAGCCAACTATGGTTAAGTCTAAAATTAAATAACTTACTTATCATTAAATAATAACGTAAGCTTGTCTATTTTGAACCTAATTCGGTAAAGGTAATATTGACCGAGTTGGTAATTTTGAAATAAATAAGTACTTTTTTAATAATAGCCAAGAATATTTAGCAATACTTGCTTTTATAATACTAGCAAAGCTTTAATGCACATTTTAAATATGTCTTGATTGAATGCAGCAGAATAATTTTTAGCCGAGCTAAATTGGTACTTTGCTAAAGCAAATTTTTCTCAGTGTACGCTATTCATTTGTTTCAATTAACTTGGCATAGCGTTACAATGCTTCTAATCTAATATGCTCCTGTGTGCGAGTTAAATATACTAAAGTAAAATCATCTGTATATTATGTATGAAGCAAATATTCATTGCGCCTATTAAATGCGAAAAAATGTATGTCTGTTATCAGCTATTAGGTACGCTTTTATGGCTAAACTACAGCACCGATGATGAAATTTTGAATAGGAATAGATGAAGACTCGAAGTAAAATATACTCTTAAATCGAACTCAAAACCTTGATGAGTTGAAATAGGGTATTAAATTTTTTGCACGGCGATTTGTCCACGGCTGAAACTGCGGGGCACAATAGTTACCTAAGTTAAGACTTGATGTTCATGTTGGTTATTGTGGGTTTTTCTACAATAAATTAAACACTGTACAACAAAATTTACAAGAATTACAGTTTAAACTCAATAATTCAAAACATTTTAATTACACACGAGGTTTTATTCAGTGCAAGGTGAAACACGACTGCAATTATGTTCACGGCTTAATATTGCAAAATTAACGGCTTTTACAGCTAGGTGCTAATTAAAACCCTTTAATGTTAAATTAACTGAAGGCGTGACTTATGTACGAGTTTTATTTGGCTTTTAGTTAAATAATTAACAATTGCTGTTGTTGTTAATCGGTGTCCTACATTTTTGATTGTTTGCAGAATACTTGAATAAAAATAACATTTATAAATGGTCAGCTATAAACAAAAAATGGCACGAAATAAAGGATGTAAATATATTATTATCTACACACTAGTGTCAAATATATTTTAATCTTATAACGAACAATTAAGAATTGTTTATAAGTTTATTTTTAGTAATGGATGAACAATCATATCGACTTTGAATGTTCAAAATTAAGCTAGATTATTATAGAAATCTCATACTTAGCTTTCTACATAACATATTAATTATTTTAAGATATAATTTCGAGGAAACCCAGACGGAACCGCACCGATAAATTATTAATAAAAATTAATTAATTAATTAAATACTAAACGAATAAAAGACCAGAAATATGGACACTTAAATTAACCTTATTGTCATATAATAAATGCTTTTGAACGAATAGTTGAATGAATACCTAAATAATCTGAATTATAAGAACTTTTCTATAGGTCCGTCGAGCTTATTTCATTATCTTCGCGATTCAATGTTACTTTAATTGTTAGATATTAATTACGTTTATGATGAATAGACAGATTAGATGATCGCTTCGTATTAATCTGGTTAAAAAAAAGATTTCATTCGTAACTAAGACTTTCTAGCTTAGTCGATTTTAGTAGGTATTAATAGTTTTTACCTATAAGAAATATTTATCCAACAACGTTGTGTTATACCTACGAAGTCAATGATTTCAATTTAGATTAAGTAAGTATTTTTTAGATTCAAACACTAAATTGTATTCGTTTGAAAAATAAAACGCCAAGAGAGTTTTACTCCTTCACTAAACAGTTGCACATACAATTGTGTTTTTTATATCATTCAACTTCATCTATTTAAATGAAACCACTCACGATTTAAAGATCATTGACCTCAAGCTATGCATTTGAAATTTTACGTTTCGTATCATTGAAACGAGTCGCGAAGCAATCTAATCTAAACATAAATGCATGAAAGGGAATCTAATACATGGAACGTTTAAAATATTTTTAATATCAAACATGTCCTCCAGTCAAACTGGCTCAATTTAAATTGTCACAAGACTAGCTATAATTCAACTAGGAACCGTTGAGGCAATGAAAAGATTCCTCGCATATTATAAGCACAGACTAATAATAATATACTACGTTAAAAGTTTGAAGGAGCTGTTTCGCGCATGCGCGGTCATTTCGCTCCTTGGCCCGAAAGTTAGCGCGTACAGTTGCGAATGGAACGCCGCGCAAGGCCATTACTCCCGCGCTTAAAAAAAACATCGCTGTTCTTAATTCGAAATACGAATTGCGTGCTTCTTTTCGGATTGAAAAAAAATATGGCCGACGTCTATGAATACGCTTCGTGTTGAAATGATTTTTCCAGACTGATTGTGACTTATTTTGAGTTTTTTTGTGATTTAAAACTTGTGATGATGTGGTCGCGTTCAGCGTTGGTTCTTTTGCTTGGAGTTTCAGTGTTGTTCCGGTGTACGGATTCTGTTGGTAAGTTTTTAACACTAATAATTTGAAAAAAATATTAGAAATGTTAAGAAATAATTTAAGCTTAGATTAATTAAAAAATTATAAGTCCTCGTGAAGGTAAGGGCTAAATGGCTTTATATTTTTAACTGAATAAATGAGACGAAGTAAAAAATAAATAATTTGATCGTCAAATTACGATGGATTTACATTTTTCATTCTTTATAAAATGAGCTATGTACCAATAAACTAACTATTTTAGCAAACAACGTGATAACTATTATTATAGGTTCATTATTTTCACTATTCATGAAATATTATAATATTTTATACGATGTAGTATAATATAATATAGTAATTTTTAATATTCAATATTCATCTAAGTATTTTTAAATTGCTATCTTTTATTTATGCAACCCACCGCAGGTACATACCTACATAATACTTTTATTAATTGGAAAAGCCTTCATTAATGATTTCAGTTCAAAACAATAGGTACCAACTTAATAATTTTCAACGAGAAATCCTTATATAAAATGAATGAGTCTTTACTCGCTCACAAAGAGAGGAATTTAATAACAATAAAAAAGAAGAATCTTCATACCATTTCGCACAATAGGCAAATATGCAATATCTTTCATATGAAAGTAAGATCACAATAAAAGCAATAAATCAATACGAGATATCGCTATCACATAACTCATAAAAAACACTTTGGCTTCAGTAAAATATAATACAATGTCACATCTTACGCAATCATATTACGGACCCTAAGACATTCGGATCGCAATGGACAATTCCTACAAGTTTTGTTCGATAACTTTGCCCTACATGTAAGGTACCGTAGGGCATATAGGGTGGGGGTCAAATTTCATCGGAACCCTTCCTAACTTTCATAGAAATGTATTGGTTATTTTTCCAGAGATATTGAAAGTTCTGTGAGGACAGGGACGGCTGTAGATTATGCCGGTTGATCTATAGGGAAAATATTATGAGATTAAATTTCTTGAAAACGCTACACATTACACACATACCTACATTAAAATATTACGGGCTGGCATCAAACATCTATTAGAAACATGTTCGTTAACAGATTTTAGGCGTATCTGTACATTACTTTTCTGGTAAAAATATAATATTATACTGCCGCAGCGTTTCTAATCGATTTTTTTAGTTATTTGCACTTATTTTCAGAAGATTTGTGTCTTTATTTACCTTTTATAAATTGAAAACGAAAAGGTTTAGGCCATTTTTAAAGAGTGTTTTGAAAGCTATAGGTTATGAAATAATAATATAACGTTAGAAATTAGATACGTAGGTAATAAAGATATTATAATGAATATACTGACCAATACATAGGTACAACTTACCTATAAAATACATGATGATTACGACTTTTAGCTTAATTATGCTTTATTAATTACTGGTAGCTTTCCACCCGCGGCTTCGCTCGCCTAAAACCTAATAAATGATATAGTCTAGTCTAAAACCTAATAAATGATATACGAAAAATTTCCTCTTGAATCACTCTATCTGTTAAAAAAATTCGTTGCGTAGTTATACATAGGGACATAAGGACAGAGAAAATGACTTAGTTTTACCTCTATACTATGTAATGATTTGAAAAATGAAATAACTAGATCGAAGTTTGTATTTTGTAGAAATAAGTAAAATTAATTTAGAATTCACTATACGAAACAAATCGTATGAATTTTATTAAAGACTCGTAGCTATATGTTTTGCTTTCTCCATGTTCTATCTATCCGATATGTGTTTGCACACAAAACATTAATCTTGCCTCAAAAATGATACCCGTCAATCATTGATCGATCTATCTTCTGGTTTTTAGGTATTTTCAACCGAATTCAAAAAAAAGGAATAAGTTTTCGACTGTATTTTTTTTGGATTGTTGTCTCATAACTTTCGACTAAGTGAACCGATTTTAATGATTCTTTCTTTATTTGAAAGCCTTGGTTGGTTTCATTTAAATTTTGTCTATTACATACAATTTGGTGGTGGTTCAGATTTTTCTTAATAAATAAATAGGTTTATTACCTGTACAATTCATAGGTCCGGGCTATAACATTTCTACGTTAATAAGCTGACGTTATAATCTACGAAAATTGATTAGACTCTTAACACGTAAGGTTTTCTGGGCCGCCCACGGTGTAACGAAGAGCCTATAGGTACTATATATCAACCATCCATCAACTTATGCTGGTTGAACTGTGGACCCTTCCTGGTTCTTGTAATGGGTTATGGTTGAAATCGTGTGAATATGCTTGTGGCGGAAAAATACAAATAGCAAATTGAGCTTATGTGGTAATAGAGGAGTTATAAGAGTGTGCAAATACGAATATATATGTGAGAGAATTACAACAGCGTAGTTGTTATGTGGCTATACCCACAGAACTATATCGAGACTATACCTACCTATTAGAATGTACTCTATGGTGTACACTATAATGTCGATATTGAATTTATATGGAATTCATGGGGTTACGGGCCATGCTATGTTTTATATTCCTTGAGTCAGTAGCTCGATGGGATAGTTTCGGTACTACCATCGACCGCGCAAGGTGTGCGCACTGAGTCATTATTTAATATTATTTCACATAAGTACCTACCTAATTATAATTAATTATGGAGAGTTATTTAAATTCTCCAACATTTATATTTATTTAGCAGATTATTTTATTTACAGCCATAGCAACTTCTGTGCCTGTTTTTAATATCCAGTCAAACAATGACTATAATAATTAGTATATAAAATTCTCGTATCGCGGTGTTTGAAGATGCGGATGAAGGCGAAATGGCTTTACTGATTCTCATGAAATTTTGTATGCATAAAGAGTAGATAATCGGATAACATAATATTCTATTTTTCTTTCCTTAAGTGATAAGAACAAGGCAGAGCAACGTTTGCCGGGACAGCTAGTTAACATAATACTATGATGAAGATTAATGTATAGTATTAATGAAAAATTCGGGTAATTTAATTTATTTGGCATTGCTTCAAAAGCGCATTTATATTATATTTATTAACTAAATTAAATCGTATGGCTTTTGAATTAAGTTTTCAGATATTGACTTGCAATTAAGGAGGGCGGCGAATCGAATGAGATTTTTGATTGCTTCTATTTTAACTTTACTTGAAAGCCCGAAACTTTAGTCGATCTTCTTTATAAGTTTTCTCTCATATTTATTTCAAAATTTTACTTATAATACTAATTACTTGGTTACCTATCTTAATCTCGAATTTTAATATTCCGAATATCATAATCCAGAAAACGTTTGGACATTTTTTCATAACCCCGAATTTTAAAATTTCGAAGTTTTGTTTGCCATATAATCGCAACTCCGAATTTCATTTGCCCATTTCTTTATTTGTACGACGTTTTACAATCCAGACGAATGAGTTCCAGACATACGAAATCTAAATGCACAAAATCCAGATGACCGTAATCCATATGCATTTCGTGCATATGGATTACGGTCATCTGGATTTTTAAAACACAAATTTTTGAAATGCAGTTAATTGATATCCAGACAAACAATGTCCAGATTTTTGAAATTCAAATAAACGATATCCAGCAAAACGAAATCCTTCCAGGGGGTCGCAGCACGAACCTAACCTAACCTACTGAATAGATTTTAACACTTTAACCTTTCTGTAATGGGCAAGTAAAACAATAGCGAGTCGGTTCTGGCACTCGCCGGCCGCTGCCGCGGCACGCTCGCTTCGCTCGCTCGGCTCGTGCATGGGGGGTCACACTTCAAACCTAACCTAACCTACTGAGTCGAATTTGACACTTAAACCTTTCTGTAATGGGCAAGTAAAACAATAGCGAGTCAGTTCTAGCGTGGGGGTCGTAGTTCAAACCTAACCTACTGAGTCGACTTTGACACTAAAACCGGTCTGTAATGGACAAGTAAAACAATAAATTTACTTACTGACAATGTTTATTTTCAGTCGATAGTAAAGGTATAATCACGATTGTATGGAAATCAAATAAAAAGATTATGAAAATCTGGCAATAGTTTATCTGTTATACGATTATATGGGAACCAAATAAAAAGATTATGAAAATTTGGCAATAGTTTATTTGGAAAATGGTACGATGGGAAAGAAAAAAAAGTATTCTGAGAATCTGGTATAATGAGATCTGTATTATGAGAATACGGGAAACAAAAAAATACTTTTTAAAAATCTGGTTTTGGTGCATCTGGAAATTGATTCATCTGGGAAATTAAAAAAGGAATTTTAAAAATTTGTCATTCATTACATCTGTCTTTTAAAAGTTCTAACAACCGTTTTCGGGGTTTTAAGATTCGGGTAATAGAAATTCGAGTTTTTAATAGGTTACCTAATTACTTACTATGGTTTGTGAGTAAACATTTTAGATTTGATAAATATTTTTAGTGCATTCAATACATTTGAATTGATCAGATGTTTATGCTTAATTGCAAATTTATCTATTGACTCTAAAATATTAATTAACAATCGGTATACGGGTTAGGTTAGGTCGAGAGGTCGTCCGTTCGATCTCCGATGACACTTAACATGAAATCCATCTACCATAATAGATCTTTACTGTAATATAATATCTTAAGCTAGTCTCAATTGAGATTAGCTGCAGTAAACAAAATTCGGTCAGCACTTCTATTATTACAATCCCTGTAATACTATTCAGCATCAAGCACATGAAATAACATAGGTACAGTCACAATGCTGATTCTGCATAAAATATAAGTGCTTGTAAATGTAACCTACATATTTTGTTTGAGAAAACTTGGAGCTCGCTCCTCGAAATCAAGTTCGGAATAATGCCTAGGGATTGTTATGTTTGCGGATTGTTCCCACGAATTACAGAAACGTATTTGACCACTGAGCAAACTGCTTTGTATTCAGTTATTACTATTGTCATTTCGCTCTCATAACATAAAAATAAAAGGGATAAAAGTTTTCGTGTATTTGCGTCTGTGTACAGATTTTCGTCTTGCCGGGATTTGAAACTTTTATTGCCAATTTGGTACATGCTTTTGGCATTGTTGATAACATATTATGGAATACTAGCTGTGCTCCGCGGTTTTACCCGCAGGGCTCCGCTCCTGTTGGTCTTAGCGAGATGATATATAGCCTATAGCCTTCCTCGATAAATGGGCTATCTAACACCGAAAGAATTTTTCAAATCGGATCAATAGTTCCTGAGATTAGCGTGTTCAAACAAACAAACTCTTCAGCTTTATAATATTAAGTATAGATATAGATAAGGTTTTATAAAACCACACAATTTTTGAATTATTAAGCAAAGAAAAGAAAAAAGTTATTAATGGAAACTGTATTATGGAATTGCAAGTTCTTTCAATATTAAAAACTAAATCATTTCTATTCACATTCCAAATTTTATTTCAAAAACGCCACACATGCTCAGAAAGATTCAATCAAATATTTTCAAATTCCTTTGTCTTGAGCAGATTTCGTGTAAAATATTTGTCATAAGAGAATTTCCGAATAGGGTCTGACAAGCCCGGTATTTGCTGACGTCGTGACGAATAAAAGCCAATACACTGAAATGCTGACGATATTTGAGAATATTATTGTTCATTTCATTTACTCGCTTTTGTATTAAATTATTTCAATAAATGAGGGTATAGAATACTTACGGATTTATTATTAAAACCTGGTGGTATGATCGGAACTTACTTGTTTAAGACTGAGTTTTTAAACTATTTTTTTATCTTGATCCGTTTTTATAAAAATATACTTATGTACATAGGGTCAATTTTAATGACGATTTAAATAAAGGAAAATAATAAATTCATTATTATTCCTATACCTATAACCTAATGGTAACGATCATATTGAAAATACAATATAAGTAGGATTTTTAATAATTGTTGATTACTATAGCTTTACATTATCTCTCAGGTAACTCTACAAAGACAAATAATCATATAAATTATAACATTACATGTTACATACTTAACATGACGTGTATAATTATCTCTTATATATAAAATTCTCGTGTCACAATGTTAGTCTGCATACTCCTCCGAAACGGGTGGACCGATTCTCATGAAATTTTCTGTGCATATCGGGTAAGTCTGAGAATCGGCCAACATCTATTTTTCATATGTACCACGGGCGAAGCCGGGGCGGGCCGCTAGTATTATTCATATAATTTAGGTCAAATTTTGAATTAAATGTTACTCAAGCTAAACCTACAGCTACGTCGCAGACTCCTAAGTAATTATAACATCAATATTTATTAAGGTTACAAAATTATGTAGTGCTGAATATCAGTCCCTCTGGGGAATGGGCATTGTTAATCTGAATCTTAGACCCGTTACCAAAGCTGGGTTGAGACCTTGACTAGCTTATTAAGTTATTACTAATTAGGTTAGTTAGAACACACTTTTGGAGATTTATTTATTACGTTTTATTAGGACTTAGGAATATAACAAGATTCCTTATTAGTGTTTATCTATACTCGTTAGGAATATAACAACATTCCTAATATATACATTAGTAAATACCATATTTATTTTGTAAGTACATTAATTTTTATTGGAATCATAATTACGACTAGCTGTGCCGCGCGGTTTTACCCACGAACGAACCCGAGGACAAAATCGAGTATTTCTCTTCTTCTTCATATGTCATG
>CAJQZM010041730.1:0-21595 GCA_907164665.1 Colias nastes | reverse complement strand
AAATGTATTTTGTGTAAAATAATTAAAAAGTAAAAAGGGTGAATAAACTATTGTCTGTATTTTTTTTAAATCAATTATTGAAAAGTGCAATTAAAGCAGATACATAAAAATTCCTCAAATATTTGTGTTTACGCGTGCTTTCAGAAATTGATAAGGTATTTTCGGTGAGGAAACTAACCAAGAAGGATAGTTCGATTAATTATTAAAAAAAAATCTCTAAAAATGTAAAAATTCTGACAACTATTTGTCGCGATTTCGTCGACTGCTTCAACCAAGAAGCTTATTCTTGGCTTATTCTTGGCTTCAACAATATTGCGTTGAAATAATATTATGTATAACGTTAAAATTGAAACGGAGGCCCTGGCTCATTCGATTGAACCAAGCTAAATTGCGTTTTGAAGATTACATCCATTTACGCGATGCAATTAGCACAGAGAAGAAGATGCAGAAAATATTGGGCTATTTAGGTGCTTAGGTGCTATTTTACCGGCGACATACACAGGTAGCCCAAGTCATACGCATGAATATGCGCAAGATGCAATGACATATGTTCATCATTATGGTCGGCCTGGATCTATTCATTACATTTACATGAAATCCAAAATGGATGGAAATTATTCTACTGCTGCGTCCCGGACAATTATCAAGTGATCGGCTCGACATTACCACACGTGTTTTCAAGCAATGAGTTACATTAAAGCAACACATCTTTCGGATTATTCAATGATGGATATGTATTCAATCGATCCAGACCGACATTATGTTGTAATCACGAATATGATTGATGGACCGTGTGGCACCATCAACCGCCAATCACCATGCATGGTTGACAGCGAGTGTTCCAAAAGGAATCCACGAAAATTTACTGTAGAAACTATCACAGGCAACAAGATGATAGTGGTAGAACTATCATAACTAAAGTGAAAGGAAACGATTTCGTGGTCGACACCAGTTAAAGAATGAAAAGAGTTAATCCGAATGCATCCCAGGCTGCAAAACGTAGTTTAATTCGATAATTTTTCTCTGGCACGTGTATGAAGTAATCAAGTATCTAATTATTGTTTTTTTTTTTTATTCTTTTTCCTATACCTATGTGTTATTCATCGAAATAAAATGCTGTTATATATCTTTATTTATTTTGTATCATTGTATTCCATTCATCAAAGCCTAAATTAGTTCCAAGCCCAAAGGTAACACGACATTCATTGACTGGGCGGTACGAAGTTCGCCGGGCCAGCTAGAAAAAATTAAAATTAAAAAAAAATTCAATAAAAATGTAAAAAATTAAAATTATTTGTTGCGATTTCGTCGACTGCGTCAACAATATTGCGTAGCTATAAACAAGTTAAATTGCGTTTTGAAGATTGCATCCATTTACGCCATGCAATTAGCACAGAAGAAGATACAGAAAATGTTGGTCTATTGATTATTTTACCGGCGACATACACAGGTAGCCCAAGTGAATATGTGCAAGATGCAATGACATAATAATATGTTCGTCATTATGGTCGGCCAGATCTATTCATTACATTTATATGTAATCCGAAATGGATGGAAATTATTCAACTGTTGCTTCCCGGACAAATATCAAGTGATCGGCACGTCATCACCACACGTGTTTTCAAGAAAAAAATCCGATCACTGATGAGTTACATTAAAGGAACACATCTTTGGGATTATTCAATGATGGATGTATTCAATCGAATGACGAAAATCTGGCTTGCAGCATGCACACATTTTAATTTGGTTAGTCGAAAGAATAAAATATATGAGTGTGTGGGGATTGCTAATCCTAAAACCGATCCAGACCGACATGACGTTTTTATCACGAATATGATTCATGGACCGTGTGAAACCATCAACCAACAAACACCATGCATGGTTGACAGCGAGTGTACGAAAAGGTATCCACGAAAATTGATGGCAAAGACCATCACAAGCAACGATGGTTACCCACTGTATCAGCGTCGATCGCCTAATGATAATGGTAGAATTATTATCACAACTAAAGTGAAACGAAACGATGGCGTGGTCGATAACAGTTAAAGAATGAAAAGAGTTAATCCATGCTGCACAGCTTATTAAAATTCAATCATTTTTCTCTGAGACGTGTTTGAAGTAATAAATTAAAATACTATTACATATCAATCCATATAAATATTTATTTTGTATCATTGTATTACGTTCATCAAAGCCTAAATTAGTTCAGCTAAAAGGTAACACAACATTCATTGACAGGGCGGTACAAAGTTCGCCGGGACAGCTAGTAATAATTATAAAATAGACTTTAGCTGGATTTTTAAAGCAATTATTTATTTATTATACTCTTTTCGCTGACGAGGCCATGGACAGATTCATTATTATCAGATTTTTATTAGGATCATAAAGTACAGTAAAAGCATTATGAGCAGAGAAGTATAAATCTATACGCCTAATATTATTGAAATAATAATTCTATTAAATCAAATCTATTTTACGTTCAAATAAATTAACACAAACACGCAATTGAAATTTATCATCGTAGATTTAAACAGATCTGACGCTTTGACTAAATTATAAGTGGTTTATTCCCAAAATTCGTTCCACAGGTTTATGTACGACTAGCTTCCGCCCGCGACTCCGTCCGCGCGGAAAAATTAAGATTTTTTTTGCTACGTATTTTTTCAGGATAAAAAGTATCCCATTTTATGCCCAGGATAATAAGGTATAATTATACCAAGTTTAATCTAAATCGAACCGTTAGTTTTTACGTGATGCCTGAACATACAGACAGACAGACAGACAATTTTTTTTAATCACATATTTAGGTTTGGTATCGATCCAGTAACACCCCCTGCTATTTATTTTTTCAATATTTTCAATGTACAGAATTGACCCTTCTACAGATTTATTTTATTGATAGATAGATTGTATAGATTTCCAATATCTATCTTATCCTACTAATACTATTAATATTATAAATGCGAAAGTTTGTGAGGATGTGTATGTGTGGGTTTGTTACTCTTTCACGCAAATACTGAACCGATTACTATGAAATTAAGCACACATATTATAGAGGGTAACTTGGATTAACATATTGGATAGGTTTTATCAAATACCACGGGGACGGGGACTATGCGGTTTTTCATTGATAACGCGGGCAAAGCCGCGGGTGGAAAGCTAGTTATTTTATAAGCCGCAAGAATATTCCGAGTTACAATAGAACGTTATCTTACGGTCGGATATTATGTTTGTATTGATCAATATTATTCCATTTTTCCATCTGCTGATCCGTGTAATGGAAAACCTTTGTCTTAGCTGGAATAGACTTTTGAAGAATAATATGAGCGATTTCAATAAAGATTTAGATATTTTATTCGATTTGGAACAGATGCAGTGCAATATAGGATTATCTGGAATCATATTAAGTGGCCATTATTCGAATGTAATTTTGAAATTTGTTTGAATAGTTTGAATTATTTAATGCATGAAAGGTAGTAAAGAGATTAATAAAGAAAAAAGAGACGCTTGCATTTAAACGCTTATTGCAATAATTCACGACTTAGCATTCGTTGATTGGTAAGTATAAGGTAATATTCTGTATGGTCGCGGAAGAATTCCAACCAATACCCGCAGCCCCATCATTAAAGCGGCTCGACGGAACACAGTGGGGTTTTAGTCGGTAAGAATCCGACATAACCCACGGCTCCTGCCCCGGGGGCCGTGGGTATCTTTGGAAGATTTCCCCACTTAAAAAAAAGGTAATGTTCTGTATATTTTTATCATATAGGTAATTTTTATGTACATTTATTAAGAATTAACAGATATTTTGAACGATACGAATCTATTATTAAATTAAAAACACAACAAATGCGGCTTTTGTACAATATTATTACCTGGCAAGGGTCCTACTTTTGATTATAGTGTAAGAAATTACACGCGAGGCCGAGTTAAATATTAGTTTGAATGTAACAAGAATGTACTGCGATTCTACACAGCTACCTAATTGATGTAGGTAGTTGATAACAAAACGCAGCAAGTCAACGACTATTAATTAAGTGAGGGTAGTTGGGCCGAACGTCGTATAAACAACGTCTGAGCCCCTAGGCACGATTCGTACGAATGCGCCACGAGTCAAAGGAACGCGGCAATTTATAGTATTCGACAGCTAAACATGTTCGGACAGGAAACAGTGACAACTATATTGACAACTATTCATCGACAAAAATATTAAATCAAAAGTTACGTCTAACAATAGCATAAATAAAACTCAAAAACATGGACGTTCTCAAGCAGTCCCCCATCTAGCGATCAACCGCGCGCTACGTTGCTTAACCAGCAAATTGTTTTACGGCGTGCTTAATTATACATATGAAAGCTCTACGATGTAGTAACCAGATTCCACGAAAACCTCGGAAGCTTAATAACAACGTAAATCCAATGTTCTTGTTCCTCTTCGTTAGGCTTGTGAAATATCGGTGTACGTTCGGTTTATCATATTGTGTTACGAACGGCGCCTTCAAATCGAACCGATCCAAACAAGAGGTCTTTCATGAACATCCGCGTACCAATCTTCAATGCGAATGAATATTCAATCGGATCCAATGGAAGCACTTTCATTTTAATCAAAGAACTCCATTCAAAGACTTTCAAAAATGAAAGACTTTCGAATATGAAAGCATTTTTAAAAGTTTGAAGTTCGAATATTGTAGAGCAATTTCACAATAACTGCAACTGGAAATAAGTTTTAAGAACTCGAGGTGAATACAATTGTCGAGTTTTACAGATCATTTAAAGCTTACAAAGACAGTTGTTTGTTGCACCTTCTACATTGTCATGTTTATGGAACGAGACTTTGTCTCCAATATTTTTGTAGTACATTTTTATGTAGGTACTTATGCTTGTTCTCTATATATCCCGTTCTTTGAAATTATGCGTCATATTAGCACATTCATTTCAATCATAGTTATATGATTAACTAAATTTATTATCACATTTTTCAACGATTAACATAAATTTATATAAGAAAAGAACTGAAACATCACATATTTCATACCTGAAACAGAAAATATTATATTACCAATTTCTACATCACCGAATTAACCAACGTCCTTATCATCTAATCGCATAGCCTACCTTTATAATATACCCCTTTATATACATAAATGTTATGTACAATGTGCATTGATATTTCATCAATTTGTAATACAATTCCACTCCAATAAACCCGATTAACATTGCACCGGCTGTCAAACCCAGGTACAGCCTGCAGAAATAATTTCCCATACTTAAATAAGCTCTCGTGAGACTTAGCATGATGGGAATCGATTTTCTGTTGTGATATTTACGTGTAGACATGTAATACGTTGTTTGAATCCACGTTAGAAATCATTTAGCATTCATATTTGTTTATGCTTGCTTTGGGAGTAAATATATTGTGTGCAGAGTGAGGAATGTTACGTTATTATATTATTTTTATTTGTATGAGAGTTAATATGTTTAAAGCTTTTTCTTTGTGTTCTTATTATCATGGAGGATGGATAGGAGAGAAGTAATTAAGGTGGGTAGTATAAGGGTGATTTGATGTTGATTGATGTCTCATTTTCGCGTGGGAATAATGATAATGAAATAGGCGGGGAACCGTTCCTTTTGGGAGGAATTAAATTATCATAGAAATATTGGACATTTTTAGAAAAAACAACGCTTATTGCATGATATTGATGTATTTTTAAATAAATGTTCTAATTATTTTGAGCTTATGATTTAATGATTCCGCATAAACAAAAACAAGCAGCTAATAAAAACATGTGAACCCATACAAAAATTCTTTGGTTTTAAACAGAGCTGTCTTTGCAGGATATAATCAAAAATAATGTCTCACTTGTATAACTATCACAAAAGTTAAGTCTTAAAAATACTTCCATGAATAATTTCAACGTCCATCTTGGACGATAAGTGCTCTTTAAAATACCATTTCTGATTTATGACTAAGAGCGGTTTAATTTAGCGGTGGATATCGCCCATTACGCCTTGATTTATGAAGTAACAATATTAACTTTTTCTATCCCAGTTTTAAAATGAATAAATGGCTCCTTTGAACGATCTTTTGGTAATTTTCTGATATGATCAGCAAAATGGTCTCTTGAAAGGAGCAAATACTTAAATTATATCGCGGTTTGAGCTAAATCGATTATAATATTCGCAAAGGAGTTAGACGTTTTAAAAAAGATAGTTTCAAGGTTGTTTCCATAGAAACTATAATGATTTTTAAATTGGATAACATTTTTAATCTTCAAAGCTAATTTCACCGTGAAAATGAATTTGTAAAAGTAATTGCGAGTCTGATAAGTTAAAGGTCGCGACTACGTTAGAGAAAAACGAATAATTCTTATTTTTTATTCTTGGCTCGGCTTTTATCCTAACCTCTGATTTGCATTACCACGTAATGCTCATTACTTAGGAAAAAATAATGTAATTGTTAAAATCGATATTCAAAAATATTTTTTCTAGTATCTCAAAATATCCTACTAATATTATAAATGCGAAAGTTTCTGAAGATGTATGGATAGATGGATGGATGGATGGAATGTTTGTGATTGTTTCACGTGAAAACTACTGAACCGATTACAATGAAATTTGGTATGTAGGTAGCTGAAGACCCAGAATAAGACAGGCTACCTATAAATTATCCCGGTTTTTTTTCTATTAGGGTATAAATCCCACAGGAACGGGAACTAAGCCTGGTTTTCTTTGAAAACGGGGGCGAAGCCGCGGGCGGAAATCTAGTTTGCAGTATTTCAATCACATTATATTGCTGTCAAAAGCCAATCGTATCCCAAAATAGCTTTACCATTCATCAACATTATTATATTTGTTCCATGAATAAAAATTTCATTGTTTGAATTTAAATGAACAAAATAATAACCACAAATAATTAACAATTCGTTTGTATTATACAACAATGGTATAAAAGAGAGATCTGAATGAAATTCAGGCAATAACGTAATTTGATTTTACTTTAATATATAAGTATTTTTATGTGGTTGAATTTGTTTACTTGATTTTATTTTGTACTTCTGTAAAATCCAAATTTAATTTGCTTCTCTGACTCATATCTACTAGCTAAATTATTATCTAAGTACATATTATAATATACACAAAGAAACGTGATTTTATTTTAGTACTTCTGTAAAATCCAACTTTAATTTTGTATTCAATGCTAGTAGTATAGTAGATGATATCATCTACTAGCTAAATTATTATCTAAGAACATAATATTATTATAATACCTATACTTATACGGCGTATGTTAGTTTTATAATAGTATGGCAACATATTTACACCGATGACAAAAGCTTTTACAAAATGACCTCACCTGCTTATTAAAAGACAAGTAACAGAAAATATATAGCTAGAGATTCGATAAGCGCATTATACGCGCATTTCTTACTCAGAGACACAAAGACGGCTTTTTGCTGAGACCATTGTTAGTGCTAATGCTCGCATTGTGCTGCCTTCACAATAGATTACCTAATAATTAGATCTCGGACTGTTGGTCAACCGATTTTCAGCTTAGTTGCCTATTTTTGTTTAATGTGCTTTTGTTGATTTCGTTTTATAGGTGAGTGTTTTAGGTTAAAAATTAAAAAATGATTTGTGTTGAATTTATTAATATTATGTCGTTTGGATAGTCAATATTCAAACAATTTATTTGAAAGAGAAAGTTTCTATATTTATTCTTTTTAGGTTTAAATATTTTTTAAAGACTTAACAATACACTTATTCGTATGTTTTTTTTTTGTTAATTGTGGGCAGACTATTACTCAAATAATGAAACTAATACTACTATTTATTCTACGCGAGACTCGATATCTCCACTCATTTTCCATGATAAGAAACAACGCATGAATAATAATTTAGCTCTAAATTTTATTTCATTTAATGTATAAGATTCAATTGGATGTTTAGTTAAAACACATTACAATTGTTTTTTTTTTTTTTTTTTTTTTAATCTTTATTTAATACGAGAGTTTGATCATACTTGATCATGTCACTCTCAAAAATAAAATCAAAACATAACAAAACAGATTAAACATAACAAAACAGATTAAACATAACAAAACAGATTAAACATATCAAAACAGATTAAACATAACAAAACAGATTATTCTAACAGTAAAGCATAATAATTATCTACCGTCTACTTAAACCTAAGGATACAATTTTAATTAATTTTCTTGCTTCATTTGAGGTCGGACAAGCTAAGATCATTTAATACTGCAATATGAATAGAACAATCTTAGGTTTTAAGCTTTGACAATTCCATTGAATAACGTTTAATTTTAAATAACAATTTTTATCCATTGCTAAACTTAAATACACTATCTATAATGTTCTTAACTAACGGCCAATCTGATATGTTCTCTACCATCAAAAGTATAATCCATTCAATGCATGTTTTTATCAATTTACTTATTTTAGCTTGCCAACTAAGTTTATTCAAAAATACTATGTCTTTCAGTTTCAATAACAACTCGCTAAAGTTAATTATATCATTAGATGCCGCCGCCTGATCATCTGGTTTTTCGTCTATAATTTCTTGTTCCGATGCCGATGATGAAAAATCCCAATCCAATACCGAATTCTTTTGAAAATTATTTCTGGTTTTTATTCTTCTCTTTTTAGGTACAGCTTTCTCTTGTTTTTGTGCGTGAATTTCAACTTTTGTTTTAACAATATCAGCATAAGAAGGAGTATTGTCGGAAACTTTAATCGGTGTTGAAAATATATTAGAATTTAAATCAGGTGGAGGATCTTCCGATTCTTTTTCGGGTTCAATCGCTGTTTCGGGCGCAACGTAAAGCGTGAGAGCTTTTCTATAAGTGCAACTGAAATCTGCCATTATGTCACGTATTTTATGTTCTTTAATGTACCTCGGACAAGTTTTAGAAAGCGCCATATGCTTACCACCGCAATTAATGCATTTGAACTCCATTGTATCGCAATTGGCGTGATATCCACCGCATTTAGGGCACACTACTTTCGACGACGGGCACCTTTTAATCGTGTGACCTAGTCTCCAGCACTTTCGGCACTGTGAAACCGAGTGTATGTATTTTTCTACATCTACCCTCAAACCGTCTACATAAACGCAGGGGGGTCTATACGATCCTTTAAAACATAAACGAATGGTCTCGCAAAGTTCCCAATTGTCTCCTTCTCTCCGCCTACATCTCTGAACAGACACTAACTGGGCTGGATAATCACATTGTACTCGGCTTTTTATTTCTTCATCATTTAGTTTCAGTTCAACATTTCGTATCACTCCATATGTATAGCTTACTTCCATGGCATGTTGTACTTTAAAGCCCTTTTCTTGTAGATACGTTGATGATAATACTTTATCAGCATGGGAATGTTCGTTAAATTCAATGCGAATACGATATGGATTCAGATATTTAATTCTTATTACATTAGATATATTAAGCTCTTTAAACAACTTAGCCAGTTCGAATTGCTTCGGCATTTTATCTGGGTGGGATACATAGACTTCAATTTTCTCATTATTGGTATTTCTCTGCTTTTTTTCCTTCCCTTTTACAACTTGCCACTCATTCTCATCCTTTTCTCTCTCCCTTTTCCTCTCTCGTCGAACTCCCATAATACCATCATCTTCGATATCATCAGATTTTTTACAAAATTCTATAGCCGTCTCCATACTTTCGTCCCGCAAAATATCACTATCATTACCATCAATAAAGTCTTTCCTAGAAACCGTTTCTTCATATTCACTCACACACACACTGTTACTGTCCGCATGCGACATGCTGGCGCCGTGCGCTGTGCACCGTCACGCTCGAGCGCGTCCGTGTTTATAAACAAAACAAAAGAATATCCCGCAAAGAAAACTAGACGCGACCACTCGCACGAACGCCGCGACGAGACTCACATTACAATTGTAAAGCAACAAACAACACATTAGGTAAAAGGTTAGAATATAATTCATAACAACATTCCACTGCAGCTAGCCGTCAGCTTAAGCTCAGATTAAATTGCTATCATTGTGAAATTTAATGATAATCCCATATGAAATATCTGTTCTATTTCGAGAAAAATGCCAACTGTTCACTTTCTATTAATGTTTTTATTGTAATTGAATATCGACTTTATTTGATACGTTGTTTCGTTTAAAGTATTACGAGTAGGTATTCTCAAGTGCCTTTTGTATATATTTTTGCCTGCTTTGTAATATTATGAAAATTGGATGCTTATGCGAAACTAAAACATGAGAATTGATTTTATATAATACTAGCTTTTCGCCCGCGGCTGGGCCCGCTTTGTCTAAAACCTTATAAATTATATAGGTACTTCAACCACTCAATCTTAAAAAAACTGCATCAAAATCCGCTTGTAGTTTTAAAGATTTAAGCATACATAGGGACACAAGGACAGAGAAAGCGACTTCGATTTTACTATGTTTAGTAATAATATTATGTTATAAACAATGTACCTACCTACTTTACATTCTGTTCCTTTGTTTGTTTTATGCGTTTCCTATCAAAGTCCAAATTAGGTGTTAGTTCTATAATTTATCCTACTATTATCATTATACTGAAATTTGTGACGATGGATGCTGTTTGTTACTTCACACAAAAAGCTGTATTATTTCGTACAGAACAGATAATCTGGATTAGTAAACTACGTATTACCCAACACGCTTTGCAGCGTTCAAGTTTGTATTCAAGAGTTAACAATACAGTAATTTATTGGACTTTAAAATAAAATCTTCGTCAGGTAAGGTAAATAATTGAAAACCAATATACGTAGAGCTCCCGTCTTTGAGCATTCAGCATTGAATTAATGATCGTCGCTCTGCAATTGATGTAACTCCGACTATGTTTTATCGCGTTTCGTGTAACAATTAATTATTGTTAGAGCCAGCGCGCACGAGCAACTTTGTCTCCGCAACTATTTTGTCTCTCCCATCAATTTGTATGGGGAGTTGCGTCGCTACGTGCGCGCACTTTCATACTAGCCCATGGGTGGGAGAGACAAAATAGTTGCGGAGACAAAATAGTTGCGGAGACAAAGTTGCTCGTGCGCGCTGGCTCTTATATTATATCGATTAATCGGTTCAACTGATTTGAATCTATTTGAAATTGACGGATGCGCTGTTTGAAATGTTTTTGTATGACATTGTTCATTCAAATTTAACTAATAAAATATATAAACGAAAACCTGTTTTCTACTATTGAGGTCGAACAAGATCCAACCTACATTATAAATAACGAATTTTTAGTTTTATAGCATTCAAATGCTTTATTAAATTATTGATAAATATTAATAAAACTATTCTATTCATACTCTATTCTTTATACTTATCTTCCAGTTAAAGTAGTATTACGTCAAATTGATATTCGTAGTGCATATTTGAACCGAATAATGGGGTGGTAGGTATAATCAGGAAGCGCCCTATATACCCCATTCTCGGAAATTCAGTCAATTTCATTTACTACCAAACTAAGCAGAGCGTATAACTATAGAAATTAGAGCGTTTTGAACCAATGTTTTATGTTAGTGTGACCTAACATGAATCAATTTATAGTCTTATGTTATTAATAGTTTTAAAGTAATCAAAAAGGTAAATAAACCTTGTTAATGCCATAGATTAGGTACCTATAGACTGTTTTTTATTTTCAATTCCATTTAAAAATCGATACGAGTAAAAAAAAATATATTGCAGTTACATTTGCACAAGAATACCTATTAAGTAATAAAAATAAAAATATAAATTTTATAGAGTTTTTGAGTGGACATTCTAGATAGCTGTGTTTTACCTGAAAATAAAACACATATTAAATACTTACCTATATTTGAAGCTTACTTATTGAGAAGGTACCTAGCTTTTTCCGCCTATTTTCCCTCTCTTTCTCGTTGTATATATGCTATCTCTCTCGCACACGGCACACCTCCCACCAGGTGGCGCGGCCGGCGCACGATAATGTGCAGGCGCTTGATCTTCTTCATTGAGTCGAAATCCTCAACAGGTGGACGTTAAGTGTAAGCTTCAAATATAGGTAAGTATTTAATATGTGTTTTATTTTCAGGTAAAACACAGCTATTAAACACTTGACCGTAATTTGAAGCTTACTTATTGAGACCCGTTTGTTACCCACCTGGTGTACAATATATGGACGCCAATGTGAATTTGAATAGGTACATAAGTAATTACTTTTTCTTTATTTGAAAGAGTAAGGTGTGCAGATAGTATACCAATAAATCACACAAATTTTTATATTATTTATATTAACAATCCCAGATGAAAAGTTAATCAAATAAGAACCAAAAAGTTAATCATAATGATTAAAAGTATTAGAACTTATGAGATTGGTTCAAGCGTACCTTAGTTAACCTTTTGGGCTTGAAAAGTTAAAGTTACTACAATTTCCACTATCTTTAGCGTAAATCTGCGAAAGAGCAAGTAACGACTTTTAATTACGCATTTAGATGTTACTTACAAAATTAAGCAACAGCTCATCACCGACGAGGCAAGAATACCTCAAACTCAAACCTTTATTTATTCAATTAGACTTCTGTAGAAGCACATTGAATCATCATAACATAGATTTACCAGCTATCTCAACTCACACAGTTTTAACCCAACCTGCTACTAGCGGACAAGAAGAGACCTTGGTCTTTACTTTTAGGGTCAGAAATAAATTCAAAAGGTCATCCCTTGGATAAGGTAATAAAATAAACCAGGTAAACGGTTTAAAATTATATTACATATATGTAACATCCAACCAAAGCGTGCGGTGTCTTATTAATGTTTAGAGCCAACGCCACCGATCATAATCTAAACATGGCTGGTACTTTCAGTGCAATGCATGAATTATTTATTTAAAACTGATAGGTTATAAACTCTGTACTGGAAACAAATATAATGAACTCAAGAAGTTAGAGACTAAAATGATAAGAGCTTATCTGTGTCCCAAACCTGCAATTACTACAGCTAAGTACGTTAAGTTTTAATCAAATTAATTTTAAGATATAATTGTGATTTACATCAGAACTTATATACCGAAAGTCTCGGGACTACATAACGTGACTTATTTATAATAATAGTGTTTGTGCATAACACTAGGCCATCAACAGCTATATGAACGTCAGATAGCAAATGAGCCAAATTTATCCAGTAAGTAACAAAGATTTTAACTATACTTTTTCTAATTCAACCAACTTCTACTAGCTACTCCGTATGTCTTTTCGGTAGACGGAGGCAAATAGGATTTTTCTTCCGACTATAACATTTGATATTTGGAAAATATACTCCACATTTTCATACCTTCAGAGTCAGATTCTAGTGGTGCAGCACTAAACACTGTCTATTAGGTGGATGGTAATGCTGACCGGGCCTTCAGTTCTGCTTTCCAGAATACGTTCGCCCTTCTCGGTGCTACTACTACTGAAATAGCGGTACTCTTACACGTCGTTCAGGCTTCGAACTGACTAGGATTTCTCATATTATCGTTACAACCCTTGCTCGCTCTAAGGAGAACAAATTATTGCTAAGGAATTCTGCTGCAGGACAATGGCAAGAGATTATTATGCATTATTATGTTCAGGAATATGGTGGGTTCTGAATACTATCGTCGTCTGAAGGTATCTCCTTTCGATTAACTGCATTGCAGATCCCATTTTTGTTCCGTAGGAATGCTACGACTGTCTAAACGTTAAACTGGACAAAGAAAGTTGCCCTGAATATGGTCGGTTGTTCCAACATCCCTAATATGGCTAGCTTAACTTAGTTACCCCTTGATTGTAACTGCTACCAATGGAGGCACTGCTCGTGGGTTGTCCACAGTTGTGCGAGTGCAAAAATGAAGAACTGAACTCGTGGGGAGCTATATCGAATGAATCTGTTTTAAGATTATGAAAGGACAGTTGGTTGTGTATGCGAAGACAGGACGTTACTTTAGTCATCTGTAACCACCACGAGAGGCAGCCACGGACAGTAAAATAGTAAGAACTAAACTAGCAAAGTTTAGTTGGCTTACCAGACTTTGTCATGTTTTAAATGCAGTATATCATCTGTATAGCATTGCATTTATGACCATTGATAAACTTAATTCAACCGCAACCACGAGAAGCAGGCACGGATATCGATATAGCAAGAACTAAACCAGCAAGGTTTAGTTCGCTTATCTTTGTAATGTTTCAAAAGCCGTATAGTCTGTATTGCATTGCATTTATTGCCCCCCCCCCTTCAAATCAAAGAAATGAGAAGTCATCTGGCAGAGCTTTCTCGTGAAGGGTAGGGGTTCCAAGTAATATCTAATAATACGAGGCTTTTGTTTGGAAGGATTGACCTTCCGTTATTAATTATCCTCTATCCTAAGTAACTCAATAGTCAGAATTCACAGCACTCGTTGAGTACTTAAACGTTTTACGTTAAAAGTTGTATATAAGTTTATTATAATATAATATAATAATCCTGGTGGGATGATAAGAAACTTGTCTAAGCAAATGATTATCCTAATCCCTCAGCGATTTATTGTTTGAGCCCTGAAGAAAAACTCATGGGTGCCATAATGAGGCCAAATGGGTTGATAAACGAGTCGAATAAATTGCCTACAAGACCGGGCAACTAAAGTAGGCCTATGAGAGGTCAACTATAACCAATCGTAATTTGTTACATTCAATCGCTTTGCGATTAAAAAATCTCTTCAGGTGTTTATGTGAAAATTGGTCGGCTAGTGCCATGGAATTACGATACCAAATATACCGTTGACACAAGGCTTGGTGACAATCCTCGAAACCACCGCCACAAATCATCTGCGAGATGATATTTGATCCGACTCGCCTCCCTTTGTTGTGAATAGGCTCTGCATTGGTAAATACAATTTGTTCAAGTTCCAATTTCCATAATTGATAAACCAATGGTGGTTTCCTGATTAAATAAGCGTAAGCCAACCTTTTAGGATACAAAGTATTCATTTCATGCGCCCATTATTTAACGTCTCTTACCTATTTTATTGTATTTATAAGGTTATATTACTATACATAAATTGTATAGATGGCCCACTGTGAAAAAGATTTCAAAACCTTTTTCTACCTACCTTATAAGAGTATCTCTAAAACTTTCGTGGGTCCTCGTTGACGAAAGCAAATATCTATGATCATTTTAATGATCAATCCTTTGCTAATTTGCACCAACCGCAATCAAAGCCCCGCGAGGGCCGATATATATTTGCACCATTTCCCCGTGAGGGACGGTCGTAATCAAAGCCCCGCGAGGGCTGATCTAATATATTTCCACCATTTCTCCTTGAGGGACGGTTGTAATCAAAGCCCCGCGAGGGCTGATATATATTTGCACCTATTTCCCTGCGAGCGACGGCTGCGCGAGGGATGTTTGTAATTTGAAATAAGTAGGGCCTGCCAAAAAATGCTTAATAGTCACCCTGCGAGGGTGGGTTTAACCTGGCTAACGAACCTAACCTGCGAGGAGTAGCGGTTAAACCTAGCGGCCACATTTATGTAATCTGCTTCGAGCAAGATTTAAGGTGCTAATATAAAATTAGAAGTTAATAATCATTTAAAATAATAATATAGCAATTAACAAGGTACTTTAACTTATTTTCCAATGCTAGCAACAGCTGTCCAGGATGAAATAAGAATTGATTTGACAATGGTAATTAATTATTGTTAACCCTAGAGTGCTCGCGCTATGAGCATTTTGCCGCCCGCGGCACAATTTTCGTCTTATTTTGTACACTATGCAATTGTCAAGGTCAAGCGTCCGTGTAGCTGCCCCCCCGTCCCTCGCCTTCTTGTTTTAGAAATAAGAATTAAATCAGTGCGCGGATGACCGCAGGAGACAAAGGTTATTGGGGCTGTGTCGCGTTTGGCGGCAAATTGCTCACCGCGCGACTACTCACGTGTAAGTAAAGTTTGTGGATCTTAGTTTTTACTAATATTGAAATATTATTTGTTTTCATTGCGTATAGTATTATTTTAATGGTAATATGGTATGATATTAATTTTACTTTGTTTTAATTAATTATTGGGCCTTATGTTTTTGTATTTTTGCGATAGAAATTGCCATGGCTATGATTAGACCACATATCGTTAGACGATCCGGCGTGATTACTTTACAGAAGGATCTGAGGAACCAAATCGCTCGATTTGTGCCACCGGAACATCAAAATATACCCTCAGTTCGAGAAGGAATATGCGCAGTATGTCCATCGAAGAAAAATAGAAGGACAAAAAAAGGGTGCAATAGATGTGCAAAATTACTGTGCAATGAGCATTGCATATATATGTGCCAGCATTGTTTTGATGAAATACATGCTGTAAATGAGGAAAACGAATGATTTAGATCTTAAGTTCTATTTTTATATTTTTTATTTAAATAATAATGAGGAAGTTCCAAAAATACTAAAATAATTACCTAAGATTTTCCAAAGCATTGTTTTCTAATTTCTAATTAAAAAAGTTTAATAAATGATTCTTGTTCTTATAGTTGGTGTTTTATTTTATCTTTAAAACATAATTACAAATGCATATGATTCATATTAACAAAAAAAAAAACGTATTAAGTACGGGCGGCAAAATGCTCCCTACGCGATCACTCGCGTTTCACGAGAAGGCGCGACTACTCTAGGGTTAAATGTATATATAAAAAGAAGGCTTTAACTATTTAATAAAGTCAAAATTCAAATCATTTACACTAAATTTTTAAAATGAACTTCGATTCATATTTATTTTAGTTCATACAATCGATGTCACATTCAGTTGCTTTATATCCGTTAACATTCCTTACGAACGCAGCCATACCATCGTAGGACGGTTTTATTGCACAAAATAATCTCCGCTCACCCGCAATTTTTTACTTTTTGTCAAGGTGTACAAGTTTATAATATTATTCTAAAAGGTTAGAATAAGTGAATAGTAAATCCTTTGAAATGTCTCTAAATTTAATAATTTCTAATAAGGGTATCTCGATTCGATAACGTCCCTTTCCAAACTAGAGAATTTAAATGTAAAATTTTGGCACTTACTCGTTTTAACAAAAAAGTTGCATCATTTGAAACATAGGAAGCGTAATATAAATAAAGGTAATTTTCAAACCAAAATTGCCGTGTGTAATACCTATGTCTATTTTCGCATAAATACGGATCTGATTAATACTCATAAAAGGACACGTATAGACTACGGATACTTTTGAATGTGTGGTACGTTCATGGTACCTACTGAACATGTGCGTATTCCATCATTATAATTACGCTAACATCAATTTGTTCCTGTTATAATATAATAACCTATATAATTTGTTCTTTGAGCTGACTCATCTCGTTCGATAATTTTTAGTAATAAACTATACTCCGAACCGTTCCTAGTGATAACGACAATGTAATAAAGTCGTAGCAATGGATTGCATGCCTGTTAAGCTTTGAGTTGGCTCATAGGATTAGCCTTGGATTTATCCATACCTGCTATTAATAATATTCACTTGTAACCTTGTAATAAAAACACATTAAAAATGAAATAAAATAAAAATGTCTATACAAAAGAGAGGGTATTTGATATATTTAGTCAATATCAAAAAATCACAATAGTAATATTAACGATTCGAGTAAAGCCGAACGGTAAATCCGTTAAAATTGCTTTACTCACAGTATTAGAAATTCAAATATTTATTAGTAAGTATATATTGCATTATAAAATATTTCAAAAGAAAAGTTACTATTTCACGTAAAATGTAACGGTTGTATCGTTAATTTTAAATAGCTTTATACATGCTATTAAGTATTTAAAGCATATTGAAAAATAAACTATTGCTGAAGGATATACACTAAAAGACCTCAGCATTTTAAATAAAGTCCAACGGATATACCGTTGATTTAAAAGATTTTTGCTCATTTTTAAGTAAAATATCATTACAATAGATGTAAAAATAACTCACTGTACCGATCCGACGGGATACACTTCACACTTTTAGGACTTGCAATATGCAATACTTAATACTTAATAGCACCAAGGTTGTAGTCTTGTAGACAACCTTCTCGCGGCGGAAGCTAGACGCCAATGAAGAAGATCAAGCGCCTGCACATTATCGTGCGCCGGCCGCGCCACCTGGTGGGAGGTGTGCCGTGTGCGAGAGAGATAGCATATATACAACGAGAAAGAGAGGGAAAATAGGCGGAAAAAGCTAGGTACCTTCTCAATAAGTAAGCTTCAAATTACGGTCAAGTGTTTAATAATATAATATTATTTTGGATTCATAAAGATCAGTTTAAATTTAAGATAGTATTCAAGTAAAACTATTTGTATTTCACACATACATTTCCCACTCTTAAACACATAATGCATGTTTAAAATGTCGCTTGGCTACAGTTATCTAGGAAACCTAAAAGCTTATATTTTATCGATTGAAACTGGAAACCATTGTAGTGTTGTGAAGACAGATAGCGAATGTCTTTGAGCACACGGTCTCAAATTAATGATAGTAATTCCACAATTGATGTTTAGTCGGACGTCTGATGTAGGTATGTGCTATAGATACTGGTTGTTAAGATATTTAAACCGTAATAAACTAAACAGTAAACATAAGAGTAGTAGTAAAATAAGTACTAAATAGTAGAGATAAAATGGATCGCATTAACGGCGTCCTTTTACTGTTGTAATGCGTAAGGTAAATAGAAAGTAAAAACATTAAACTGTACTGAATATCATGGGACATAATGAATATATGGACATACAATATTGCCTTTTAAAAATAATATCATTATTTTACATAATAGATAAAAACAGTATCTGTTATTATATTTTTAGTATATGAAAATCTTTGATTGACTTTAACAAAACTGTTTAAAACTTTAAGCGATAAATATTAGGAAAGAGTAATCGATCATAATTTAGATATTTGAAAAGCTTTAATCTCAGTAATACTTGTAGGTACATCATCGTCTATCCCATATTATATTTGATTAATGGCCGATTTTTTAATCCTTGGTTAAAACTTATCTGTCCAATAAAGTATTACACGATAATATTTAAATGTCACCCGTACACTGTCAAATACAGGTAACATTTTTGAAATGGTCGTTTAATACGTTATTCAACGAATAAGTTTTAACCAAGGATTGAAAAATCGGCCCTTAGATAAACAGATTTTATTATATCATAATATGGTCATAATAATATCAGAGCAAATCAGAGCACAGTAGCAGTTCTAGCGTTGGTTTAATTCAAATAAGCAAATTAATATTATACTAAACTCCCATTTCATTGCGAATGCAGGATTAAACGTAGTCTTGTATAATATAGATGAAAAGATAATAACATGAAGTCGACGTTTTGAAATATGTATACGATTTGTATTCACTACACTTGCTTTACATGAAGTATTTTTATGAACTGATATTTGCATTCATTTTATTAGCTATCAGACTCCAATTATCTTTAGCTATCTATCAGTTTAAATGCAAAATGAAGTGTTAAATAAACGATCATTTAAAAGAACAGTGAAAGTTAATCCATGTACAATGTACATACCTACCCATATATGTGTGCAAGGTTAATGTGCAAAGGTATATGTGCAAGGTTTTTTACTATTCGAAATTTATAAATCATTAATAGCTATGAATATTTTTTTTTTTATTCGTAGATCAATGCACATAACAATAGGAACACAATTCAAATGCGTTTACCTTTTCAATAATTACGAATTATGTAAAATAAAGACGTAACCATTGCTATATAAATACTAATATAATGATAGCACTCATTTCGCACTTATAATTCCCGGCGAATACACATATTTCCTACCCTCTAAATGGTCACTATTTTTCTTGTAAATACATTCATCCATCATCGTCAGAGATGAAGTCAGTGGCTAAATAAACGCAGAGTTATTTATCAAAACCATATTTCTGAATGCTTCGGGTCCGCGAATAATAAATTTTGTTTTGCAATGAGTTAATGATACGTGCGTTTGTGGAATATTTGGGAGTATTTTGTTTGGGTACAAAGTTGTTTTACGGGTTGAAAGTTTTGTTTAATTTGTATTGAAGTTGTTTATAATAATATGATTATGTAAAGAAAGTCATACATATTTTTTTCAAATCCTTTTTTACAATAGTTGAGCTGGACTCTACTTAATAAAAAGTTAAATTAAAAAAGCGATAAAAATGCTGTTAAAACTAAGCACACATCTATAAAAAACTTGATGCCAAAATGCCAGTTGACTGAAGCAGATTCAAAATTGTGGTTTCCACTTCAAATATCTATTTATTTATAAATCTATTCAGATCTTATAGATTCAGATAAATAAATCTATTTTATCCTTGTAATAACTCTGATCATCGAATACAACAATAGACAATAGACAATAGACAAACATTTATTCACAAAAATAACACATTATTACAACTGACAATCACAATACTTAACATAGAAAAAATACAAATAAAAAACACGAAACACATATATGACAATTTAATACATAATAAATAAATAAGAAAATAGGTTGCTAATAAGTGCTATGGCTGTGAAAGGGTCCTGGCTCAGCATATGTCATGAGTCGGCTGACTCATGACGCTGTTTATTCTGCCAGAACCCAGAAGGCAGATGGAACCAAAAAAAGGAAAAAAAAGAAAAAACTTAAACCAGAAATAAATAAAAAATAATGTAATAGGCAATATAAATAGATATAATATAATATTATTTAATATAGTATTATTTACAAAGATTTAAATGCAAGGATTAAAGAAAGTTGGTATATACATACACACACACACATATATATATAAAAGTTTTAAAAGCCACAAGAAGATCAGGACAGAAGAGTAATTAAAAAAATAGTGTTTATACAAGTGTAATATGGAATGAATAATAAGAGGGATACAAAGATAGATACAGTGCGGCTTACGGGGAAAGAAGCTGAAGCGACATGAGATACTTTTTGTATGCACGTCGGAAGCTAAATTTAGTCTAGTCTAGTCAACAAAGTTGTTAGTTTTTACCGATAGAGTATAGGTTCCTACTTTTATAATAATCCTGCTATTATAAACAGCACCGCCTATTTAATGTATCAAAAGACTCAAAATAAGGCCCCTACCATCGAATCACACGATAATATCCACAAGACAATAGCAATAAAAGCAAAGCCGTATACGTGACAATAACGTATCTAATATGTCGCCGTCAAACGTTCGACCCGCCCGTTTTCTGTCCGCCAAATTGCTAGCCATTCTAACCTACGAAACAGGCTTTTTAAATTTTACGTATCGTGTACTGATAGCTGTATGTACAAAAATATATAAAAATAGCTTTTAGGCACTGTAATCACTACATATTTAAAACAAAGTCGCTTCCCGCTGTCTATCTATTCCAATATAATATGTTTAGATGATAACAACTAGGTACGCAACGGATTTAGATGCGGTTTTTGAAGAGAAAATTCTTTAGGCGCGACGAGTGTAAATTTCAAGACCGAGTCCGGTAGACCGGGAGATACTGACACAAAATTTCGAGTCATTTGTAACAGGATGGCGGTTCTACAGGGGTCTTAGTACGCAATGACAAAAAGAAAAACGATGGTGTGAAC
>CAJQZM010041729.1:0-47399 GCA_907164665.1 Colias nastes | reverse complement strand
AAGAATTTGTAATTAATATAGTAAACTGCGATAGGTTGTAATGTGATGTCGCGGAAGAATTCTAACAAATACCCGCGGCCCCATCATTAAAGCGGCTCGACGGAACACAGTGGGGTTTTAGTCGGTAAGAATCCGACATAACCCACGGCTCCTTCCCCGGGGGCCGTGGGTATCTTTGGAAGATTTCCCCACTATAAAAAAAAAAAAAAAAAATAGGTTGTAATGTGATTGGTGAACTATATTTATTATGTTATTAGCTAGGTATAAATTGTAAATAGTTTATGGAATTGTTATATTTATAAAGAATAAAAGTTGGTTACTAAGCTGTTATTTTATTTTTATTAACATTACCCCGTTATAGAGAAATGGATGTAAATATGTACCAAAATATAAGGGTACCTCGCCGCGTCTTTCCATTGTATACAAGGCCAGCACGCAACGGTGTGAAACTAATCACGTATAGATTGGAAAAATCATTTTTTACATAGTTCATTAGTGAAGTACATTAGTGAAGTAGGTATAGCGCGCTCCTTATTTTACTGAATCAATAATAATCAAGAAGAATAAAATCAGATTTTACTTAACTGTTATCGTAAACTACCTAGCTAAAGGCGTTAAAACGAAACGGCCATAAGAAAAATCTCAGTGAAATGGTTTTAAATTTTTTATGGGACATGCAACTTCACTCGCTTTGTTTAAATTCTAATATGTAATAAGAGCAGGTAAATAAAATAATGAGCTAGCGTTTGAAGGATTTTATTAATAATTAACAGAAAATAAATAAGGTACTTAGGTACGTAGTATATCTTCTCTGTGTTGATAAGGTAGTTAAAACAATGAATACACAGACATAATGAGACATTCTCCTATTTCTAAAACGTAGTAAGGTGAATCGACTATTTTAAAACCTAATGCGTATGTAGCTATGTCTATATTCCGAGACTTTCTAGATTTTTGTATTGGTTAAAATAACTTACTTTGTATAGAAGTGGAGTGGACACAACGAGTTAGGAGAGTATGGTACACTTACTTGGAGCTTAAATATTATAGTCCATTTATTGCTTGAAGAGTTTAAGAGTCCTTATCGATTTTAGAGTGATTTTTACTTGTTTCTGTAATTCTTTAGACGCTCGTTTAACAAAACTAAATTAGTAACAATGTGTGATGATATCTTAAATTAAAGATTCATTCAATATCTAAAATACGTTCGAGACAATTTATTGATATTCATTGTCCAGTTTGTTTAATAGCCAATAACCTAAGGCGTGTTTCAATTTTTTCCATGCGGGACGTTCGTGTCTTTGTATTTTACACGGAATTTAATAGAAGAAGTTTTCTTATAAAATATACTACAGTAAAGACACTGAGACATCCTAAAATATGTTCGAGGCAATTTATGTACTTTTATTGAAAAATTCAAAGAACATCTAAGTTAAAATAGCCTTACTTTGATGAAATTTTATGCGTATATGGCGTCGAATTTCTAGTTCTTACAACAGAGTTAAAAAAAAATAAAAAATACACACTAAATGATAGGTTAATGCTTAAAAATTTGCAATAAAAAAAATACATATTATATGTTTTATGAAAGAAATGGAATAATTTAAAGTTCTCTAGAATTTTAGATTATATACGGGAGCGCAAACGTTGTTACGGCAGATCTATATAATCGAATATTCTAGAGAATTTTAAATTATACCATTACTTTCATATAACATAGTAGTTAGTTTTTTTAAACGAGCTCCTAAAGAATTAAAGAAACAAGTCAAAATCACTCTTAAAATCAATACGGCCTCTTAATGATATTTTTGGGCGTCTCATGTAATGGATTCGCCTTATTATGTGAGCAAGATTACGCAATAAAAATGTCTACTTACTACATCTACTGCTAAATACTAAATGAAAATTATATATTGCTTTTAAAGCATTTTATGATCAGATCTAACTCAGATAAAAAATTCTTTCGGTTCTTGCAGATTCAAGATGAAAGTTAATGAATAAAAAACAGAACAATTTCTTTTAACAATCTTTATTTACCACAAAAATTTATACAGTGATAATTTATACAATTCTCAGTATACTTCATAATATTACACTTAAATAATAATATTAGTAGTGTTTTTTGGGTGCGATCAATGCTTTACAAAAATAAAACTTTAATATCGATCACATCCAAAACATATTACATTCCATTAATATTTTTAAAATAACAAAACAAATAAAACCATATTTCTCTTAAAATTTAAATTGATATGTGAACAAACTGAACATACTGGACACAGCTATTAGAAAAATAAGTGTAAAAAAAGAAAAATATGTCGCGCGCATTTTTTTTTACTTTTTATTGCATAGACAACGTAAAAGGACTAAGAAAGTTTTGGTAGAGGGGAGGGGTAAGGATTGTAGAAACAATAAATTAGAATAATAATGCAATCCTAGAATCCTGTGTCCAGTAAAAATAATAAATAAAATATAGACTGCCTCGCAAAACAATAAATTCGTTTTTCGGCAACTGTGCACGTCTTAAATGAAATAAAGATGCGACAGTTGAAAATGAAAAAGGGAAATTTTATAAATTCATAGGTATCATTTAAAAACAACTAACTAGATTATAAAATAACATAAGAATATTAAGTACAACGTGTTTTATGATAAAGCAAAATAATAGGCGATTATTTCTTACGTTAAATAACCGACTTTGGATTTTCATAGCCATTTCAATTTCTAAACGATCTTTTTTACAAAACATTAATCATACCAATCACAGAAGTTAATTAACCATTTATAAATAAAATACAATTTTATTACACACATTCCAAAGCTGGCTCAGTTCTTAGGAATAAAGTTAAAATTTTCTTCTTAATAATTACTAGCTTTCCGCCTGCGGCTTCGCCCGCGTTTTCAAAGAAAAACCCGCATAGTTACCGTTCCCGTGGGATTTCCTGGATAAAACCTAGCCTATGTTGCTCAGTGAAGCTTTCTAATTGTGAAAGAATTTTTGAAATCGGTCCAGTAGTTTATGCGTGAAAACCATACATACATACATAATTACAAACCTTTCCTCTTTATAATATTAGTATATATTATTACCGCGAAGCGCGTCGAACGCGGCAACTGATACACAAAAATAATCCATAAGGCATGATTCTGTATTCACGCGCGATGACTTATAGCGTATTTCATGTATAACTTTGTTGTTTCTACACCGATTTACATGATTCTTTTTTTATTGAATAGGTAATAATGTTAACTTTTTTTAATTAGGGATGAGTGAGAGTGTTGTAAACGTAAGAGTAGACAAATATAATCAAAAAGCTCCGAATTGCTAAGCTATTGAAGTTTCACATGTTATTGTGAGTCAATTTTAAAAGATAGACATATGCTGTCTAGGAATTTATTTTTATATAATAATAATAATTTAAGAACATTTGTGTCGTACATGATTTCTATGTAGCTTTAACCATTAAGGCTGCACACGCGACGGAAGCTTAAAAAATGGAGTAACTTCTCCCGTTTTCCCAATATTTCCCTTCACTGCTCTGCTCATATTGATCGTAGCGTAATAAAAAGTATACTATAACCTGCCCAGGAGTATGAAGAATAATTGTGCCAAATTTCGTTAAAATCCGTCGTGTAGTTTTTATTTCTATAACGAATATACAGACAGACAGACAGACAGACAGACAGACAGACAAAAATTTTACTGATTGCATTTTTGGCGTCAGTAGCGATCCCTTAACACCCCTTCATAGTTTTTTTTTAAATATATTTCATGTACAGAATTGGCCACTCTACAGATTTATTATAATAATAATTATTGTATACATTATCCTTTTATATGTAGACATTTTATGTAAAGAACTAATATACATACATTAGAAATTTGTAATTACATTTCAAACGTAAATTTTTATTACATTTGGATTCTTATCTTGCTTTATTTCTGTTAAAGCTAAAGATAACAATAAACTATATTTTTATACAATTGTTTTGGTTACTTAAGCTTATTATTATCTACTTCAATATTCTATGGAGAATATTTAATTCCAAAATTTTTTACAAGTTATGTTATGTTACCGTAATTTAACGTTACAACAAAATTTATACAATAACCTATTTCGAATTACATTTAAATTCAGATTTCAATAACGGTTACTTAGTTTTACAGTTTATTTCGAGCAGTTTTAACATGATCATGAAAAAACATACATACCTATTTCATAGATTTGATATTATTAATGCATCTCAACAAATATATTTTTGTTACGTATTATAATATTCCCGCCAATTCAACAGGCAGTTGACAGCAACAAAATATTTTTTTATTCCTGCCACAGCCAATTGACAGCAAAAATTGACAATATACATTTTTTATTCCCACCAACTACTGTCACCATAAAAGTCGACACCTACTGTCTTACCACAAAAAACTTTAGACAGGGTTTATCTTTAAGCGCGGGTTCTCTTTAATCTGGTTTTGTTTTATTTCACATAAACAACTTTTAAAGTGATAATTCCCTTGTTTAAAGTTGGATTGTGTTTATTTTTGTGGTAAGATCAATATTATTTTATTCCCGCCAACTGTCACTTGACAGCTACATTTTTAATTCCGCTGTCACTAGCCAGCAATAAAAGACAAGACAGTTTTTTTTAAAATTTATTTCTATCTGAATATGACATTAGTTTGGTCCCTCGCGGAGTGTCGTCTGAACGGGTTCCAGGAGGGCAGGCGTTTGGAGCGATTTGTGGCTGCGGTTGAACCGCTAGATGTGGATGCTGCGGATACTGAGCCGTTGGTTGAACTGGATTGTCTGCTGGTGTCGGGGGACGCCTGATAAAAATAAATAGCTCAAAATTCCAGAAAATTTATGTATTGAAGAATCTTAGAGAATGAAGATAGGGATTAGATTACTTATAGATAAAAATATAATGTTTATTAGCCTCCAAATTACACAAAATTTGTAGGCATATTAGTAGGTTTAGAAACCGTTAATTTATTTATTTAAGAATCGCCAACATAAATGAGACAGGGATTAGATTATAAATATAAATAAAATAAACACAGATTTTAGAAGGAATATGTTGATATCAACATTAAGCGTATACATTCCATACAAATGCTTGTTTTTTGATATGACTGAACCAATATCAAAAAAGCATCATACCCATAAGAAGGAAACATAGGTACTTATGAAAAGTTAATAAAAGACATTCGAAGATACTGTAGTTATTAGAACGGTTTATAATTTCCAGAAAGCAAATATTTTTATACTAAAATATTTCCCATTTTTTGCTGAAGTTTTGTATAAAATTGGCGAATAATACCACCATAAAACTGTACAAAATCAATAAAACACACCTTAACAGCATTCTTATCCATAGGCGTAGCTAGCCGCAAAGTGAGCGAATCCTCTGCCTGTTGTATCAATTGAACAACTTCCTCATGTGAACTCCACTTTACATCCTTATCCCCTATTGAGATTATGAAGTCCCCTTCTCGCATGCCGGCCATCTGAAGAAACAAATGGTTAAATTATCAATAAAAAAGTTATAAATACACACAGACATATTAATAGAGATTTTACTATCAATATAATCTGAATTAAAATAAATAAAACGAAATAAATATTTACAAACGAAATATAAAAAAAATAAACTTGAATAATAAACTTGGTATTTCATTTTAACATAAGTAAGGTGATATAAATTTGAAATGAGAAAAATGAAGGTAACAGCACAATAAAGAGCGTTTACTTTACATATTGTCTATATTCATATCTTGATTTCAAAACTTCTTATGTATAATAGCATTATTAAACGAATATTTTTACAATTAAAAATATACTCACATCAGCCAACGAATTGGGTTCCACAGCGGCTATAACAACCGGGGCTCCCCCCCTCACAGAGAAGCCGAACCCCTCCTCACTAACATTATATTCACTCGCAACCCGCCTCAACTCCCTCCTCCTCCCCTTATATTCCATAATCTTTGGATAATCCTCAAAACCATTTATGTAGACGCCATTTTTTTTCGTCACTTCGTAGTCCTCTCTATTATAATAGGTACTATTATCCTCAGATCGATCGCGTTTTTTTTGTCTGTCTGTTCGTCTGCGTTCTGTGTGTTTTTGTAGTTGTAGTAAGCGAGGGGCCGACCAATGTCGTTTAGCTGAGAATATAGCTATGGGGCCGAGGGATTTGAATAGATCGTCCACTCGGTGGAGGGAAAAATCCGGGGGGGTCAGCGCCAGTTGGAACTTTGAAGCCGCTGGAAAAATTAGGTTTGATTTAGCTTTTAGGTATTTATTATGGGATGAAAAATGTGTGTGGTTTTGTAATGAGATAGATTGAATTTATTTCATGTTTTTATTGAAAAAAAAAACACAATATTAAGACATTAATTAAAACAGTTACAGTACACATGTAATTTATATGTACTCGTGTAATGTATATGTACTCATGTAATATATATGTACTCATGTAATGTATGTGTACTCGTGTAATGTATATGTACTCGTGTAATGTAAAAGTACTCGTGTAATGTACATGTACTTATGTAATGTATATGTACTCATTTAATGTATATGTACTAATGTAATGTACATGTACTCATGCAATGTGTATGTACTCATATAATGTATATGTACTCATGCAATGTATATGTACTCATGTAGTGCACTCACGCAGTATGTCGGGCACGTCGAGCAGCTCCGCGAAGTCGGGCTCGTGCTTGTCGCGCGCGGCTCGCTCTCTGTGTGCGCACACCACTAGGGCTAGCGCTTCTTTATCGCGGAGTTCACTGTATAAATATATAAAGGAATTTAAATCAAACAATATGTTGTTTTTTTGACATTTATGGTATCACCACAAAACAATTTAAACACAGTCTAACTTTAAACTGTTTAACTGTAATCTGTCAAATATGTTATGACGATTCAAAAGTGCTTCCAGAAAAAGTCTAATTGAACAAATAAATGTTCAAATCGGACTAGTAGTTCCCGAGATTAGCGCGTTCAAACAAACAAACCTTTATAATATTATCAAAAAATAAAAAATCCACTCACCGGCACATCCTCTGCAATCGTAACGCTTCGTCATACAAAGCTAATGCTTCAGCCGTGTGTGCTCGTCCTAGTGCCACGTGGTCTATGTCCTCGTCGTATTTGAATGTTGAGAGGGAACCTGTAATGGTTTGTATTTATTAATTTTTGTGTTTTTTTTTGGAGGAATAACAGCTTATTGGATGGTTTTGAGTTATAATGTCATAAATTTATTGTGTGCGTGTGTTTGTACATAATAACCTCCTAAAGAGTAAAAAATATGGCATAAGCAATGTATTTATCGTAGTAGGTAGCTGTTTATTTGAATTAATTATAATAAATAATAAATCAACATATTATAATAAATAAACACAGTACGTTGTAGGCATAAATTTCGAATTAAAATTATTTTTGTCACAAGTGAGGGTAGTTGTAGGTATATAGCAATTCTGGTTACAGGTGGTCGCGTGTAAGAGTCCCATCCCACAATATTATTTCCCACTAAATATTTATCACAAGTTAGTGTAGCCGTATATTTGTTTTTTTTTGTCACAAGTGATGGTAGTCATATATTTTTATTGTCACAACTGAGGGTAGTCGTATATTTTTTTTTGTCACAAGTGAGGGTAGTATATAATACCGTTCTGGTTGCAGTCGGTCGCATACAGTGCAGCCAGGCGGTCGCGTGCAAGGCTCGGAGTGTTTGCATGTAAGAGCCCTGTCCCACAGTATTATTTCCCACTAAATATTTGTCACAAGTGAGTGTAGCCGTATATTTGTTTTTTTTTGTCATAAGTGAGGGTAGTCATATATTATTTTTGTCACAACTGAGGGTAGTCATAATATATTATTTTTGTCACAACTGAGGGTAGTCGTATATTTTTTTTGTCACAAGTGAGGGTAGTATATAATACCATTCTGGTTGCAGTCGGTCGCATATAGTGCAGCCAGGCGGTCGCGTGCAAGGCTCGGAGTATTTGCATGTAAGAGTCCCGTTCCACAATACTGATGGGCTAATGCTTTGTAGAACTCGGACTTCACGTGAACGAGGGACACCCAGGAGTAGGGCACGTAGTTGAATACGCCGTCGGTTTGCATCTGGAAGTAATTAAGAGTTTTAGAGTGGATATGTTGAAGTTTTAAACATAATAAATAGAGTGATAAGTTATTTTACATTAGTTGACTTTTAAATAAATGTATAGCACGCTAGCACCCCGGCTTCGCCCGTGGTACATATTTCGCAATAAAAGGTAGCCTATGTTCTTTCTCAGGGTCTAAAGATTATCTGTGCCAAATTTCATCAAAATCGGTCCAGTAGTTTATGAGCCTATTCATTACAATCAAACAAACAAACAAACAAAGTTTTCTTCTTTATAATATTAGTGTAGATTATAAAATAATTGGGTCGGTAGTTTTCAACATTCTGTTTTAACTTTAATTCGAAAATGAATATGTATTAGGAAATTGTTTCATTCAGAAATTTTCTCTATTTTCACTGCAGTTACAATGCGACTCTGGCCTTGTTATAGAGCTGGCAATAAGCCACTCTTTCACCATAAAGCTCTACATTATAATTTTTATCTTCATCAAAGAGTTGTGAGCACGCGACTCTATCAACATCTATTTAATCTATAAAAAAAATTTGGGTTTCAGAACATATTTGGCATCTTTGCCTTTCTCCTCGTGGTTGCCTGACAAAGATCACTTCGCAGTGATAAGGCCACCCTTTGTGCTTGATTTAATGTAATATTGTAACCTTAAATTATTTTCCTGATTTAAACTTAATATAAGCTATTTATTACTTGTTTGCCTGCACAATGAAGTGTTAAATAAATAAATTACCTTATCATACAGCTGTCGATATGTATGTGCTAGCTGTGCGCTCTCCTGTGCAAGGTCGAGGCACATGTGCAAATCGTCACGTAACTCTCTATCCCGGCCACTACAAGCTTCACGAGCTTGGAGTTGTAGCTTCTCGAAGAGACATTCGCGGGCTTGTGCCTGGAAATTATTATAAG
Organism: Colias nastes; assembly: GCA_907164665.1. NCBI lineage: Eukaryota > Metazoa > Arthropoda > Insecta > Lepidoptera > Pieridae > Colias > Colias nastes. Next base: position 38,338 of record CAJQZM010041729.1, on the reverse strand, counting down.
GTTGAATTAATGAATAAATAATAATTATACTATATAGGACATGATTTAAAACTAAACAGTATTATCTATTTGTACATAGAGCGGCGTGTATAACGGTAGAATGGTAGAGCTGTAGAGTGATAGAGCGGTAGAGCGATAACGCGGTAAGTGATATAGTGGTGAAGTTCTCGTGTATGTGTGCATATAGAGCGGCGTATATAATGGTAGAGCGGTAGGGCGGGATAGCGGTAGGGCGGGAGAGAGGGAGAGCGGGAGAGAGGGATAGCGGTAGGGCGGGAGAGCGGGATAGCGGTAGGGCAGGAGAGAGGGATAGCGGTAGGACAGGAGAGCGCTAAATCGGTGGGGGGGAGAGGTAGAGCGGGATATCGGTAGGGCGGGAGAGCGGGAGGGCGGGATAGCGGTACAGCGGGATTGCGGTAGGGCCGGAGTGGGAGGGCGGGATAGCGGTAGATCGGTAGGGAGGGATAGAAGAGCGGTAGAGCGGGATAGCGATAGAGCGGGATAGCGGTAGAGCTCACAGTCATGAGCGTGCCGAGCACGAGCAGCGTGTGCGCGGCGAGGTCGACGGAGGGCGCGTTGGTGAAGTTCTCGTGTATGTGAGTATATAGTGCGGTAGAGCGGTGTATGTGTGTATATAGAGCGGTAGAGCTCACAGTCATGAGCGTGCCGAGCACGAGCAGCGTGTGCGCGGCGAGGTCGACGGAGGGCGCGTTGGTGAAGTTCTCGTGTATGTAGCGCAGTGTGCCCGCTGCTCGGAGCAGAGCGTCCACTGCTCCGTCCAGGCCTGCGCACGTTTGACGGTCCTGGGACAAACAGATTAAAACGTTGTAATTGACGTTACTTGACCAGAATAGCAACTGTTTTCCTCGACCAAGCCATGTCTATACAGAACGAACTGTATAGACATGGCGAAAATTAACTGTATTTTTAAACTAAATGTTCTAGTGTGATACAATAAATCACTACATACCTGTTTAGCTCCAATCTGTGTGTATATTCCAGCAATGTTAAACAGTAGGCATGCTTTTTCAAATGCCACCGTCCTCTGACATGAGGGTACTCCTGAAAAAAGATTATATTTTGTTATCAAAATGCCATAGATTTAGGTTGCCGTCATAGTATGTAAAACAAAAAGTAACATATTCATTTCATAAACTCGAATAGAAAACAAAATTTTAAAGGGACAGAATAAAAGTTGGATACATAATACGGTAATAACGGACATCTTTCTTACTTTGAATACGGGTAAACTTTTCCGTTTCTTACATAATTAGGACATCCTCAATCTTTCATAGTTGAATACGGGGAATTATTCCCGCTATATCAAACTCGAAAAATTGACTACTTTAAATAAATCTCGTTTCAAATCCGTTATAACCATTACCTGTCAAAGAGTCGAACCACTCGAAGTAAACACCCAGAGATCTATCAGGCGGGAAGAACCGCCTCTCGATATAGTACAGCTGGTTGTAGTATTTGAAAAGTACAGCTACACCCGCCGTCGACCGGACTGGGGTTCTTATGGCCTGGAAAGAAATGTATTTTAGGTTAATACGTAAAAAAAATAAGTTCCTTGTCCCTGAACGCTTTTGAGCCGGATTAAAGTAAAAGAAGCTTATGTCATTCAGGATTAACGTAGTTTTCTGCGCATTATAAAAGTTGTCTAAGGTAAAAAAATCGGTAAAGAAACTATACCATCTTTGTCACGTAACTTTACAGCAAATGGCATGGTTTCCGATAAGAAAATAAGACACGCTTTAGGTAAATATATAAATATAATTAAGGAATATTTTGTGGGCTTATTTTTAATTTTCTACCACATAACTGAGACTTAGAGTCTCAGGCCTATTTTTATTCCATTCCCTCTTACAGGAAAATAAATAGACTTCCACTATACCTGTCTCATATCCATAAAATCCGAGATGGCATCTTCATAAGTCGCCGCATCTTCACTATAATGTTCAAGGATGAAGTCTTTAAACGGCTCTCTGAAGTCCACTTCTTTTGTCTCCTTGAGACCCAGAGGTATCATTGGCATGACGCATTCTTTGCTGTAAGAAATAAATTATTTATTTGTTAGTATGATTAATAGTTTTAATTACCAGTGGAGAAGATAATATCTAAGAATAGAATTTATTCTGAAAGAATTCATACTTGTCTATGTGCTTCTGGAATTTATTCTATTATTTCCCGCTATTATAACAGAACGGATAAATGTTCTGTTCTATTATCAATGTGTTTTTTACCAACCACTGTTAAGTTCCTTCTCAAGGCTTTGAAATTTTTGTAATAGTAGAGTCGTTATGAGAACTTTTTTTAAAATTATTAACTACTCCCAAATCTTCAAAATACGTCAATCACGTCCCCTTATCAATATTTCAGATACAAGAGTTATTGAACTTTTCTCAATGATGGTCGGTCAAGGCTATAAAAACTTGACAAAACAACCTTAATTACAATATAACACCTTCATTATCAACATGACATTACCATGAATCACAAATCCTATTACATAAAGACCACATTGCCCCTAAGTTGTTGCACATTACGTTATGGGAATTTTAATAAAAACAAACCCTGTTCCAAGTACCTATTACATGAGCATTGCTCGGTTTTTGCGACAATTACTTTTAACAGCCGCTTCAAATTGCTCAAATTACATAAATACGGTGTAATATCTTAGTGGTTCACACGAAATAGGTAGAAAGTTTGTAGTGGTATGTATCTCGAGGTTTTAAAGGGTCTGTCCAATTTGGCGATAAACGATAGGGACTATGACTTCTATCAAGTTTCATTAGATCTCCAATTAGGGTTCACCTGTATCGTGGAGGTTTAAAAGCTTTTTCAAATTTGCCGATAAGCTATAAGGACTATGACTTCTATCAAGAGTCAAAAAATGTCCAATTGGTTTAAGACCAAATCATTCAATATCATTAGATGCGAAATACCTGATGATCTGAACAAATAATTCCTGGATAATGCTGCCCAACACTATATTCTAAACTAAACAAAGCTCTTATATTGGAAACTGAATAAATAAAAAAAATTACAGCATTCAATTAAATTTACAAGTTTTGAAAAATTGAAATATGAAAATGCCGTGTCTGTCTGGCCAATTTCAGAACTATAGGCATTAAAAAAACAAAAGTTCCCCTTAATATTTAATATGTTCCCACTACGTCCTCTGGCCCAAACCCCTGAGCCACAGGATCATCGAGAAAAATAGAACCCCATTATTCCACAATGTATCTTATTGACACTATAACAGTGATTATCCTCAGTGTAATATAATTGACGGCAAGTAAAGGACATCCACAATTACCTTTAATGGCAGGATTATTTATGTTTGAGCATGGTACAATCATTATCTAGATGGATGTTTCTCAAACTATATTAGTTCAGTTTAAATATCAGGATACATTTATACATGACTAGTTTTCTGTCCGCGGATTCGCTTTCTATTGGAATGAGTTAAATAACAAATATAATGCTTTTTAGGGTTCCGTTCGGTTATTACTGAGACTTCGTTGTCTGTCTGTCTCCAGGCTGATAAACCGTGATAGCTAGAAAGTTGAAATTTTCACAAAATATGATGTATTTCTGTTGCCGCTATAACAACTTAGTACGGAACCCTTCGTGCGCAAGTCCGACTCACACTTGGCTGTTTTTTATCGTTCTTTGGTTTAAATATTAATTATTTATTTGTTGTTAATTTATTGGCGTATTATACACGATTAAGATGCATTTAGATCAAACTCAAATGTGGCGGAAAGATGCACATAAAATTCTAATTTATTTTAGTAATAATGTACACTCTGAAACTGGAAATGTTTTAGAACATCTTTTTAGTTTACAATTCTGTTAATAAATCAAGATTAATATGCATCGTTATAAAATATTCAAAATTCAGAACTAGAAATTATTTTTTATTAATATAATAAATATGATGAAGGATTAATATGAAATATATCTGAGCTAGGTTAATAGGAAAATTATGGACAAAAAAACGTTCAGCTTCTATTTCAACCAATTAGTTAGGTATTGAATTTGAAAATAGATGCACCATTTCACTCCAAATTTCATGCAAAACGGTATTCCCTGTTATGGTTTAGCAAACGCGTAACAGACAAACATAGGGGCTCAGGAATTTATAATATTATATTATCTTACGCGGCACTGCAAGTACATATTATTATTTGCTCCTGCGGCTGAATCCAGGGGAAAAATCAAGTACTTCTATGGCTAATGTCTTATTCTGATGTATGTATATTACTGGAAAATTTCATCCAAATCCAATATTTTTTTCGTGAAAGAGTAACAAACATACATACACAAACTTTCGCATTTATAATATTAGTAGGAATTTCCCATTTATTATTTGTATATACAAAATAATATAGATTGAGAAGCGATGCCTTAAATTATACATCATCGTGTCAAACAGGTCGTGTTTGATATGAAATGAACTACAATATGTGGTTTATTTAATTTTACGGCTTCTTTAAGAAATTACTATGCTATTACTTTTTTTTGTTTCTGAACGCTGATTGGTGGATAAAATTATATGTATTTGTATGTTTGTTATCGTGGTTAGCTCTGAATTTTTTGTTTGTACCTATTATATGAGGTGCTTTTGAATTGTTGATGATAGGGTAGAAACTATAATGTTAAAATAACACGTAGTTACTAATTTTTGAGATAAATACAATTGCTATAATGGTCAAACATGAACATAATATACTGGTACCTACTTAATACCTATACGATACTTACAGAAGTTGGAAAGCATTATTTCAAACTAGCTTTCCACCCGCGGCATCGCCCGCGCAGTCAAAGAAAAACCCGCATAGTTCCCGTTCCCGTGGGATTTCCGGGATAAAACCTTACCTATGTCCTTTCTCGGGTATCAAAATATCTCTATACCAAATTTCATGCAAATTGGTTCAGTAGTTAAGGCGTGATTGAGTAACAGACAGACAGACAGAGTTACTTTCGCATTTATAATATTAATAAATATGTATTAGCACAGACTAATAATAATATACTACGGTATTAGTATGGATGAAAGCAAATTGAAAATACGTGACATTGTCCAAAAACGAGATACTGAAGACAATTTGGATCTTTTTAAAATTGGCTGGTTGACTCGAAAACCTGTACCTATGTTTCTATCGTTAAAATAATTTTCAAATTTTGTCGAGTAGTTATTTAGTTAAATCGTACATACTAAAAATGATATATTAATTTTAAAGCGTTAAAATGCTATATACATTTTTATAGAATAGAAAAATTCGATTTAATGTCGGAATGACGCGGTTTCGAATCCCGTGTCGTGATCGATTTTTTTCTATCCTTTAAAAATTTATATACACAAAAATTACACTTTCTCTTTATAATATTAGTATTTCTAAATACGTACCTATCGTTTTGGTATAATTCCACAGATGAGTTCAACTCAGCTAGTTGCTCCTTCAGCAGCTGTAAGTTTGAGTTCACGAAGCTAAGCTCCAAGGCGACTGTCTCACGCAGTTTTCTGTTCGTTGTTGCCTGCAAGTGAAAATTATTATTATAACTGCAATGCAGTATGTACAAAAAATTGTATAGGTGATTAACAAATTAATAGGTTTTGTATTTAATGGCTCTTTGTAGTAATTTGAATACGCGTATTTTAAATTGTAATAAATAATAATACAATATATTAACATAGGTACCTATATGTATGATTAGTTTTCTATCGGGTCCTATTTTTTATCGAAATTGAGATATAAACTATCCTATCTTTTAAGTTAGAAAAAATGTGTGCGTGTACACACGTAAGAAGTGAAACTTCTTTATGACCTTATTTTACAAAAAATAATTTACTATATGCAACTTTACAGAAATACGCGTGGTAGGGATAGAAAAAAGATGGCGCGTAACGGAAAAATGTCACGCGTAACGAAAGGAGACCTTAGCGGACAAATCACAAACATCGTGACAAAATTTATTAAGATAATATCTAGGGAAGTCTTATTTAAAAACCACTATAAGTTAAGTATTGAAAGTCACTAAAAAAACAAAAACTAGTAATTTTAAAAAGATTCAGATTGTTTAGTTCACCATCAATTGGATACAGTTTTCACCGTTTTATCGCTTGAAATATAAGTTAATCTGGGTTATATTTTGTTTTTCTTGTTTTGTTGGGTCATCTAATAATGTAAAATATAATGTATCTGAAAAGACATTATATATTACAATTGACAAACAAACATACAGGTCAAGCACAATAAGCGTGTTAAAAACATGATTAAGAAAGTTTAAGTTCCTTAACCCTTCAAGTAAACCGTCGTAACTTAGGTTCAAGTTACGCCACACTGTCTTATTTCCTGTATATAGTTAGCCAAGTGTGACCCTGCTTGCTCTGACCTATGACCTTCACTTGTCATGGACTCATGAGGGGGACATCTTGAACCTGGTCTTAAGTGTCTTTTAATATAACAAGAACTAGCTGTTCCCCGCGGTTTCACCCGCATTGCTCCGCTCCTGTTGGTCTTAGCGTGATGATATATAGCCTTCCTCGATAAATGGGCTATATAACACCGAAATAATTTTTCAAATCGGACCAGTAGTTCCTGAGTTTAGCGGGTTCAAACAAACAAACGAACAAACAAACTCTTCAGCTTTATAATATTATACTATAGATAAAACGAAACAATACCTTTGGATGGTACATGGTAATTGGTACTTTATGTTTTCAGAGGTATTTCGTTTTATTAATGCCTACAGTTTGCTTGAGATTATCTTTGAAGATTCTTAATTCAATGTAGTATTTTATTTAGGCTGCAACAGTTTTTAATGTCTCGTGTCGGTAGTAAGTAATTATAACAATGTAAGCGGTGTAAACATTTTAAATATATGTACTTTTAATAATATAAATCAAAATATAATAAATAGTGATAGTGCCAAGTAATAAATAGACTAGAAAATCGATTGGTCCAAAATAAAAATGTTAAGGTTCTAATAGCCGCGAAAAATTAATGCAAGAGACGCCATGACTGAAGAAATTTTCGTCACAAATAATTGGATGGAGTCATTATTTTAAACGAAGCCATTTTCTATTTCATCGATTAATGTTGCAATTTAGAAGTAATTAATTCGTATTTTATAATATTTTAGATATTTTATAACTTTATGAAATAGTTATTCATGAATTCGTTTGTAATAACTAAGTTCTTATCGTAACAGGTGTGATATTTTTCGTTACATTGAGAAAAGTATATGTGGAGGGAAAAAATTAAAGGGACAATTCAAGAGATGCTTACTGGGTATAATATATAGAGCAAAAATAAGAGGGTTATAATCAGAGGACATAACATCCTAATAAAAATTAAATTACTAAGACAATTACATGGCCTTTGCTCTTATTACTAACAAGATTCTCAGCGTCAGCCCATAGCCGCAGTTTTATTGATTTCCTGGCTCTTATTACACAGTTCAAATGTACTTTAGATTTATGCAGTGTGACGTCACATTCTGCCTTATACCTTACCTTAAATAAATTCTCAGCGCCAGCCCTCAAGCGCAGTTCCTTATTAATCTCCTGGTTGAGTTGGCAGCGGCGAGTCTGCAACCGGCCGCGGCACGTCGCAATGCGCGGGTCGGAGCCCTGGGGACAAAGCAAATTATTGGTTATTTATGAGTTACAGATAATTGAATAAGACAGGAAACCTACAGGAGCAGCGAATATAGTTTATTTGAGTTTATTCAATATACGTTACCAGTCAATGAATTTAAAATTGTTACCGCCGTTGCATAGGCAATCATTTCTATATTTTGATATAATCTTTCTGATACCTTTCATAATATGAAATTGAGCTTGTATTGTGGAACCCGGTGACTTATAAATTACCTATACACTATTATGAAAAGGCGTAAAAAATATGTAAGTATAAAATAAATATGTAAGCATTTTGTAACTATGTATACCTACAAATGGCTATAGTTAATGGAATGTTCTGTATAATTGTTTTCAAATGATTCCCTTTTGAATGTACCTCCTGAAATTTCCCGTATCCTATTATTTCTTCACCTATTTATCTGATAAATGTACCTACTATAAATACTTAATTTGATATTACCACACCCTGTCATCACCGAGATGATCATCGATGCGCACGCGCCGGTCGCATACCGACGTCGCAATTCGATCTACTTTCACTGTTTCATACATTTTCATGCGATTATGACGATATTGACAAATTGCAATGAGACGCAATTGGAAGAGTTCTGCAGTTTCTATCTATATGTTCTCGATAGTGTAATTTTATTACGATTTACTAGTGTTATTTATTTTAACGTTTCCTCCACGCATCCCCATCATACATATTAGTTATACATGTTTTTTTGTACAATGCAGAGCGTTAGATAAAGGTATGAAACAAAAATTTGGTTTAGCTTTAGACGTAACTAGCTGTTCTCCGCGATTTTGTCGGCAGTGCTCCGCTCCTGTTGGTCTTAGCGTGATGATATATAGCTTATAGGCTTCCTCGATAAAAGGGATATCTAACACCGAAAGAATTTTCCAAATCGGACCGGTAGTTCCCGAGATTAGCGCGTTCAAACAAACAAACTATTCAGCTTTATAATATAAGTATGGACTATGGACACGATAATAATTCTTACATTACATTGAGTCCTTGAATGTAAATAAAATACGATTTTAACACTTTCACGTGATTAACGAATAAGTTATCATATCCTATAATTAGAGAGCTAAAATAATGAACTGATTCGACTACAAATAAAATTATATCTAGCAAAAACCTTATTAACATTATTTGTGTTCAAAAGTTTTCCACTAAGTTCTAACAGAATCAAATATTTGTTTAGTAAAATATTTCAAAAGTTTCAATTACTTCAACTATAGGTTATCATCTAAATATATTCTTTGATGTTTGCTATTAAAGGTATTATGCGAAGCCGGGGCATGGTCTAGTTACAATTAATTACGGGCTATTCCACAATATTGCTACAACACAATTATAGTATAAACTATATTTTAATAAAATAATATCATACACATAGGTTTGATATAAGTGAAGCCGCGGGCAAAGTCTTGTGACAATTGATTATTTCATTACGCAATGTATGGAGAAAATATATCTTATATATGTATATTTTACTACCTGTTTCCTGTGGTTTCATCCGCAAATAAAGCTATGGACAAAGACTTTCATTTCCTATTTAAGCTTTTTAGGTGTTAATATTAATATTACTATGTTGGAGGCTGGATCTTGAGCTTTTTTCATTTTAATTTTTATTCAATTCGGTGCACGGATAAAAAGACAAACAAACTTTCGCATTTAAAATATTAATATACTTATAATAAGGTACCTATGCCTTGGTCAAGAGCTGTTGCTATTATGGTCGTAATATACCTTGAACCAAATTGTTATTCGCAACGTCGATTCCGGTCGATAACATTAATTTTAATAGTGTAATTGTATGTGTTTCTTATTTTTATTGTTTGAAATCGTTTGATGTCAAAATTTAAAGAAAAGGTTTGATTTGATACCTACTTTGGCTGAGAAGAGGATTTTTAATAGAGCTTAAATAGAATTGAATATATATCTTACTAGATTTGCGGCCGCGGCCTCGCCCGAGTTTTCAAAGAAAATCCGCATAGTTCCCGTTCCTGTGGTATATATCCTCGATAAAAGCCTATGTCTTATTCTGAATGTTCCGCTATTTACATATCAAATTTCATTGTAATCGGTTCAGTAGTGTTTGCGTAAAATAGTATTGTTACATCCATCCATCCTCAAAATACTTTCGCATTTATAATATTAGTAGGATTTTTAATACGAGATAACCAAATCTGTTGAAATTTGTCATTTCTAGTTATTTTCTATCCGTATATTATAAACTTAAGCATAATCTGTCAAGTTATTCTAAGGCACAGGTTAACTAAATAATTATAAGAGAACATAAAACTTTATTACAGCCATAATATATCAATTCAAACTATTAATAGATTCTTTTTTACTATACGTTATTGTTTATGTTCAATTATATAATTCACGTACCACGTGAATATAAATAAAAATAAGTTGAACCTTTTAGACATTTAAAAAGAAATTTATGCTAAATACTCATTGATATTCTTGTCATGCACAATGCCGAGGTTTTTGTATTGTGCGGTTTCTTCTAAGGAATTATATTACTTTATTATATTAAAGTTTTTATTACGGAAATATAAAGAGGGAAGTGTAATCCACACTTATACATATATTACAAATGCTGTATATGGACGTATGGTATGTATTCGTTTTCACGGCTAAACCGGGTGGTTCAGGTATAAGAAGGAAATGAAAATGATTGATTTTGTTTACTAAAAATCTAATTTAAATATATATTTAATTGTGAAATTAACTGTTGATATGTCTGTCTGTCCTTCTTGTGTGTCGTACGTCACTGTCATTTCTTCTTATTCCCCTACTATAAAATGATTTTTTTATATAAATAAATGTTTGTTTCTCTGGAGCCTATACATAAAAAATTCGGCATATCAGATCTTAAGCAGAAGAACCGCATAAAAGCTCTTACTTGAAGTAACACAACTTAATAATTATAAAGCTGAAGAGTTTGTTTGTTTGTTTGAACGCGCTAATCTCAGGATCTACTGGTCCGATTTGAAAAAATCGGTGTTAGATAGCCCATTTATCGAGGAAGGCTATAGGCTATATAGTATATATATCATTACGCTAAGACCAACAGGCGCGGAGCCACGCGGGTGCAACCGCGAAGCGCAGCTAGTCAATAACATTACTCCACAAACACCACTAACACAATTAACAAATAGAAACCGCATTACAATCAAAAGAATCTGTTTTGCATAGTACAATAAATTACAACGCATATAATTTACGGAGCATGTCGATTAAGACACGACATGTAAGTAGGTATGTATGCTATTGAGTATAGATTGCTTCATGACTTTGATTTTTGTATGATCTATTAGAGTATTAGAGCGAAAATCAGCCAATATATGGTTTTTTTCTAGTGTTTGATTTTACGCGAGCATTATACATTTAGAAATTAAAGATTTTAACCGATTTTAAACGAGATTTATTAGCACACTTTGCAGCGAGCGTGGTCTCCCCGTGACAAAGTGTGCGAAACGTCGGGTATATATATATACCTAGGTATAATGAATAAATCGCGTTTAGAATCCAATGTATGGTTGCTGACTTGCTGTATGCAGAATAGGCATGACGAAAGATTTTGAAATCCTCTTCCATAATGTGTGTATACGTTTACTATACAAGAAAAACCCTATATTTCGGTAATATACTTAAATTTAACGAAGATAAAAGCCATTTTTCAAAAAATATTTATTAACTGTGCCAAAACAGCTCGCAGGTGTCATGGCGTAGGCGTGACGTCACTCTTTAGTAAATACGTAATTATTTGTACGCATTGCGAAGAAAATTAAAAAAATATTTATTTAATATGTGTTATAGAAACGAATTTCAAAGTTTATAAGTGGTGTGCAGTATTGCAGTGTGAATCCACATAAAAATAATGCTCAAAAATGTGTTAGTAATTATTTCAAGCGAGAAAATAATAAGAAATGATTGTATAAAGTTGGCGCGGAGAACCCCGAACCACGTATTCGTGAATTCGCAATTATATTTCTGTTCTGAGTCGATAAAGCATACGTGAAACAATAAAAAATAAATAAAAATGCGTATTCTCAACATATTCATAACTACAAAACACATCTGACGTGAGTTGTTTACTTAAGCGTGACGTCACGCGTGTTTTAGTCAAAATGGCGAACTGCAGAATTTCAATGTTTTATTTTATTGATAATCTCATTAATCTTAATGTTTTTAAGATTTCTAAGTCACTATATTTAATTTATTTATTATACATTTTCCCTTAAAAACACTAATACGATCATTTATGGATACTGTCGTCATGCCTATTGAAAAGGTAGGAAATCTCTTAGATAGTTACATAAAGGTATAGGAATTTCCGCGAGTAAAATTGGTAGGATCGTCGGACACCAAAATTCGTCATCATTGATCTCCTTTTACGTTACGATGCCAGTGTATAGTATGATTCTTGTGTAAAAATTAGAAGAATGTAAAACGTTACATTATAACAGTTGAAGTATTATAATTAGTTACCCATATATTTCTAGACAAGGCTATATATTTAACTAAACGCCATGCTTACCTGCCCTACAAACTACAATACAAATGACAAAATTCTATTTCACATACTTCGATGTGTCATGTAACGGAAGACGAGAATGCCACAACAAGAAAGCAAAAAGGTGTTATGCCAATAAAGTTCAAGTTGAGAAACTCGAGTAGTCTATTTTGAGAAGCGTTATCGATCATATCACAACACTATTGTTCGCTGAACGTGATCGGAATCCTATGCCGTAGTTCACATGATTCTTATTGGTTCTTGTTATCACTACACTATTTGTGCCCCGCGGTTTTACCCGCATTGCTCCGCTACTGTTGGTCTTAGCGTGATGATAGGTATATAGCCTATACCCTTCCTCGGTAAATGGGCTATCTAACACCGAAAGAATTTTTCAAATCACACCACCTACTGGTGTATTTCCTGAGATAAGCGCGTTCAAACAAACTTTTCAGCTTTATAATATTATAGTATAGATAGTATAAAACAAAGTCGCTTTATCTGTCCCTATATATGTTTCAATCTTAAAAACTACGCAACGGATATTGATGCGGTTTTTTTGTAATAGGTAGATAAAGTGATTCTTGGGTTTTCCCCAAGTTTTAGTATATAGGTATAATTTATTCGGTGTTGGACAAAGCGGGCGAAACCAGGAGAGGAAAGCTAGTGTTGAATTATAACAGGAGAGGTTTAATACAAAATTGTTTTTACATGATTAATAGGTTTACGGTGATAATTTAAGTAAAACTATGTTATGACGATTCATAAGTGCTGCTACAAGAGGTCTTATTGAATAAAAAAATGTTCGAGTTTAAGTTTATCATGTTATTTAATTGTAGACCTATATTTAGAATCGGTTAAGTAGATTTTCAAAATTGTACATAATTTATGTAACACAAAATTAATGACAGGCACGTTAAAAAAGAAACTTGCATACAAATATAAATTACACTCTATTAATATATTGAATTAATGCAAATTACATAAAAATATTGCACGTTTTGTACCCGCATATTTTTCAAAGCACGCCTACATTTAAAGGATAATATTAACTTTGTTTGAGCGTATCATTAAAAAAGAATTTCGCTATGGTATGGAAAATAAAGAAATGTAATTTGCCATTCGCCCGTGGCGGTACTTATTTTAAATGTCCTTAATGAGCCATTGCGTAACTCGGAACGTCCTTAAAAAAAAGTTGAAATGACAGTTGACACTTGACTCGAGCTGTCACAATGACAGATATAAATGGCGGCAATTCCGTTTTATTGCGGTTTTACCTCAGGGTTTTATGTTCGTGTAATATGCCAGTTTTTTATTTATAAACATAAAACGTTTTTGGCGTGGAATTGTAAATATTATTTTATTTTTATTTTATTTTATTTTATTTTATTTTATTAGTTTCCAAACAGCTTATACAACAATATAACAAACAAATTATTAAAGTACAATTAAAAACTTTCTATGTATAAGCCTATTATATGGAAACACAAATATTTAGTGTGAAAGATGTTAAATCAATTCAAAGTACTGTTACCACAACAATAAAAAAAAAATACATTAAAAGAAATTCTTATAACAAAATTCGACATAAATATGTTCAGGTGAGTTAAATTCACTTTCCAGTGAATTAATAAAAAAAATCATATATTTTAAATGATTTTAATTAAAAATTAAAATTACAAGTATGTGTTATCATGAGCACGATGCTTCACAATATGTTTTGATTCTAATATTATAATTTAAAGGAATAAAACGTTCTCACGAACGAAAGCACACCGTCAGCGCTTCACATTACATATAGCGTAGGGTTGTCACATAACTCCTCCCCCCGCAGATCCGCAACTATTTTAGGACATTGAGTGAAAATGTTGCGGCAGGATCAACTTCTGGGGCTGATGTTTTCTGTGTTTTCTGAATATTCATTTTCTTTGATTTGTAGCGACGATAGCACAGGAACATTGAAGTGGCCGCTGCGCTCAGTAGCTAAAGATGTAAAGTGGTATTGTCGTATGGTAGATGGAGTGCAGTCCCAAGGTTTTTAGCGTTCTCGTCGGAATATTACTGATTGGTGCAATTAAAATTTTTGTAGGTGTATCTTTAATTTCATTATTAATATTTGTAATAGTGAGGTCGTCAGTACGTAGAGAGCAGTTTGTAGGTAACGTTGCTATGAAACTGCCTTGGAGATGAAGGTATTCCTTACGCTTGCAGGATAATTTAACCTTTGTGAGATGAGGAAAAATAATGATGTAGTGACTGTCGTCCAATTTCTCCATTGCTGGCTTAGTTAATGTTAGGCAGGTGGATTCACAGTCGCTGGATATCTCTTGCGTGGTGATGAGGTTTGCAATACAGTCGGGTGAACTTCTTGTATGATGATTTAGGGTCTCTTCACATAGAAACCGATTGCTCTTCGATTGAACTTCGGGCATTCAGCCTCTATGTGCACATAAATATCTTTATTGGTTGCTATATAGGGATAGGGAGGTATGATGATATGATTTGTACGATTAAAGTGTGAGGAGTTATAATGGGGAATCTTAATATAATTACTATCCTATTTTTACTAAAGTATGATCCAGTGCGAATTATTCGCGGAGATCTACATTAATAATTTGTTCTGAATCGTAAAAGGAACGTAAAGTAACTAATATAATACTTAATATATCTATCCCTAACATAACATGGTGCGCTCGCGATGTACGCATAAAAGCTAAACTATCCTCTATATTTCTTATTACTAAAAGTAAATCATTAATATTATCGTCTAAGGAGTCTAGGAATTGCGCTAATTCTGTATAGAACCTAAACCATTTATCAATCTACGTTTTACACTGGTTTTAAAGCTTCTAACAAGGACGATGCCTTATCCAATTTTTCGTTTAAATGTTGAACCCTAATTTTATATAGTAATAATGTACGGTTATAATAACTAATTGGTCGCATATTTTAATGAATTTTGTTAATACATAGGGGTTACCATCAAAATCTGGGACCACCCTTAAGCATTTAAAAATTTCTTCCGTGTCAAACGACATATTAAAACTATCAATACTTCTAATACTATCAACTAAACTATTTCTCGAGGACTGTTGGGTATTAACAGCCTCGGTACCCCGGGATTTCCTAGGATGGAAAATCGTGAAGGTTTATTCTAAAATTAATATAGGAATATAATATAGGAAAGCAACACAATAAAATAATTCTGTGCAACTCACATTAACATGGTTTCCGTATCGATGGCTGGATACTGCTGATGTTCTGGATACTCGCTTGGGTTTTTAAAAAAACCGGTCGGCCGCGCGGGGCCTCGGAACCGATATTTATTTCGGATATCTTCCCGCCGGGCGACCCGAGTATCCTACCGACTGCGCCAGTTAAATTCACTTTCCAGTGAATTAATAAAAAAAATCATATTTCTTAAATGATTTTAATTAAAAAAGCAAAATTACATTATACGTGTTATTATGAGCACGATGCTTCACAATATGTTTTGATTCTAATATTATAATTTAAAGGAATAAAACGTTCTCACGAACGAAAGCACACCGTCAGCGCTTCACATTACATATAGCGTAGGGTTGTCACATAACTGGTGCTACGCAGAGCAGTAAGTAATTAGTAATTATTTAAAAGAGAATCGGTTGTTTGTGTTATGCTGAATTTGGAAAATAAACATTTTTGATAGTCTTCGTGGAATGACGTACCTAGTTAGTTGGAATGATAGAATCGCATCAAGATGCATAATATTGAGTTCTATACTTATACTAAATATGTAAAACTGGTATACTTTGGAATGAGATTATGTTACCGTTAATAATTGAAACGAAAATATTTTATGTGACTGCTTACCATGAAGTTCAGAAATATAACAGATAATCCTTATATTTACGGCAAGTTTTACATAAAACAAATTATATGTAATTAATCTCTATCCATGTTATATCTTTTATTTTCGAGAAATAAAAGATATAACATTTCGAGAAATAAAAGACAAGAGTCCATTAAAACTTTTACAAATATTGATGTTAAAATCACTTGCACATTAATATTTTTCATCGAAACTGTCAAGTTACGCAAATAAATGACGTCTTCGCGCCAAAAGTAATAAATTACAGATAATACCTATATGGTGAGAATTAGATAACGGAACACGAGCCATAGATAAAAAATAGAACGAAATGTTTCGCGGTCGTGAGTCGTGACTAGCCCGTTAATTTAATCGCGATAACGTGTTATTTAATAAACATATTTTTAGTTGTCTGATTTTGTTTGATACTTTCACGATGGCGTATTTCATAATAATTTGATGATACATTTTTGTTAATTACAGGATTAACCTCACGCTCTCTGTATATAAAATAGTTATTATAATATTACAATCTGCACACAGTATAGCAATTTCACAGTTAGTTTTCCTTTTTGCGGTAGGACCATCTTAATATGTTTCCATAGCTCATGTATAACCTACATTCCTGTAAAGTTTCATCCAAATCGGTCCAATAGTTTTTACGTGAAAGTGTAACATCCATAAATTTATCCATAATATTTACTTACAAACTTTCGCGTTTATTTCGTATTTTGGTTTCACTTTATATCATTGTTAGGCATAAACTCAGTTTAATCATACCTTACCTCGTTATTTGTGTGGTCTTTAAACATTTACCCATAGGCCACACCTTAAAAGTTGAAGGTACAATTGTCATGCAGTGAGGCATCGTATTTTCTCTTCATTTAGAAATTTACCAACATTCGAATGTACTAGTATTCCATCTGAATTATTTATTCTGTCAATTTAATGTGCTAATATGGATAGCTGTTTGCAATATTGATGCGAACAGACAGACGAAAGTAAACGTGATTCAGAGAATTTCTTTTGTATAGAATTTTTCTTTTGTATAGGATAATTATTTTTAATTCACAATTGAAAGTGAATTAAAAATAATTTAAACATTTGTATTATAGTTCAGGTACATAAGGTAATTAGCATGTTTTTTGGGACTTCTTTAATCGATTTGACAAAGGATGGCTCCTTTATCAAGTGGAATTTCCTTTATTAATGAATTTATAGGCCAGTTATCACATACCTGTATCATAAATTGGACCATACGCAAAAGGATATTATTTATTATCTACTTACGTGATGTTTTCGTGTCGACAAGTACGATAACTTAATATTTTACATAGAAAGAAAGAAACGTTGAGAAAATCTCTTCATTTCTGTATTATAACAAACTAGCTTACCGCCCGCGGCTTCGCCCGCTTTGTCTAAAACCTAATAAATTATATACTAAAACCTTCCTATTCAATCAATCTACCTATCTATTAAAAAAACCGCACAAAATCCGTTGCGTAGTTTTAGAGATTTAAGCATACAAAGGGACATAGGGACAGAGAAAGCGACTTTGTTTTATTTGTAGTGATAAGATAGTAATAAAATGTGCTACAAAACTAAAAAAAATATGTTTAAACTTAACACCGATGCACTAATATCTTAAATTCACAATCGTACGTAGATCCTAAAAATCCTCACAAATGATCACAATAGTGTTCTTATTTAGAGCCAATAACTCGTAGTGCAAGCTGCACTTTACATAATATACCGTAACGCGGAAAACAATTTCTTCGGCCACTAATTGTTGCTAGCCATCGCTGCTGAGCCTAACGGGATTTCAACTCTGCGCATGACTTCGTTTGTAAAGTAAAGGGTAAAATACTAGGTACATATAGTAGAGCACAAACTAAAACATTTATTAATTCAAATATTAGACTTTGTTTAGAAGCGCTTTTCAATCGTCAAAATACAGAAGAATAATAATTTACCACCGACTTGGAAAGCAGTTTCTAAAGCTGAAGAAGCGGCAAGAAACTTCGCATACATTGGTAGTATATGTATAACTGGATATTATAAAAAGTCCTCGTGATAATCTGGAAAACTACTGAATCGATTTATTTTGATTCTGTTTTCACCAATGTTTAGCGAGTTTTTTTGTTGAGTTCGTTATTGTCAGGAGGAGGATTTTATTAAAGAATTTTGCGCCAAAAATAAAAACTAATCAACTATATAAACTTCTGCCTTTGTGGCTGTGAAGACTGGACAACGTCTGGCGAATCAGCATTTGATTTTACTGTACATAAAATGTTATTTTCTTCTTAAATTGTGTAAAAGATCGTGTTTGATTTAGAAATATGATTTGAATGTTTATATTTCCAAGCCAACTAGGCTCTTACATAGCTATTTATAACATTTTTTGGTACAATGGAAATAAACACTTCACTATTTGAAATAAAACAATGTAATCTAAATTGATGTAATCATAAGTAAAACATTACGTCATTTTATATCTTACATGTTGGATGCACTTGGATAAGACAAATCTATGTATTACACTTTACTTTTGGTGCATTAACTTAACAGAGTGTTTATAATTAAATTAATAATGATTAAAAGTATGAAAACAGGTGAAATTCAGTGTAAAATTATCTTTTAAATAGACCGTAAAAAGTTAGGTTAACGTTAAAAATATTGGAACATATTGCTTGTCAAATCCAATTAATGAGAAGCGGACATAAACGTACGGAAACTTTATTAATCTAGGTATACTTATATTATAAAGCTGAAGAGTTTGTTTGTTTGAACGCGCTAATCTCAGGAACTACTGGTCCGAATTGAAAAAAATCTGTCGGGGTTAGATAGCCCATTTATCGAGGAAGGTTATAGGCTATATACTTAGGCTATATATCATCACGCTAAGACCAATAGAAGCGGAGCAATGCGGGTAAAACCGCGGGCACAGCTAGTATACCTATAATATATACCTATAAAAATATTTTATATTTACGAATATCAAGTTGCTATATCCTAGTTTTTCTGAACCAATGTTGCTGTTAACAAATAAATGAATACACAAATCAATACAAAAATAACACGCAAAGTAAATTATACATTAAAATTTATTTAAGTAGGTAATGTTTTACAAGCGAATTGCGTGTCCAATTATTAATATTATTACTATGGAAACAAATAACAGGATATTTATTACTAGCTTAGCCCGCGGCTTCGCCCGCTTTGTCTAAAACCTAATAAATTATATACTAAAACCTTCCTCTTGAATCACTTTATCTAGTAAAGAAACCGTTTCAAAATCCGTTACGTTGTTTTAAAGATTTAGGCATACATAGGGACATAGGGAAAGGGAAAGCGACTTTGTTTTATACTATGCAGTGATTTACCACAGAAGTTTGTAGAGTAAGTACATTTCATAGTAAATTCATTCCTTGATTTATTTTCTTAACGGATAAGTAGGTGTTCTGCTTTTTGTGCCCAAAGACTGGGACTTTATTTTGACTGGAAATTTTAAAGCGAAAATAAAACTAAAAAAAAACAGAGGGCAATGCTGCTATAAAATTAACATCTTAATATATATAAATCTCGTGTCACAATGTTTGTCCTCAATGGACTCCTAAACCACTTAACCGATTATAATAAAATTCGCACGCCATGTGCAGTTCGATCCAACTTGAGAGATAGGATAGTTTAAAGCACAAAGCGGGCGAAGCCGCGGGCGGAAAGCTAGTAATATTATATATGTATTTATATAGCTTTGTATTATGTTTAAACTTTTAACGTCAAATCAAGTTTATATAACCAGATGATTCATTATTTTTATCAGGAAATGTACATAAAATACTAAATGTTGGCTAGTTGACCTCTCATTAGTGTCTGATTCAAAAGTTCAAAACCCGCTTCGACTGTTATTGCATATGTGCTGTGATCCGCGGTTTTACCCGCATTACTCCGCTCCTATTGGTCGTAGCGTGATGATGTATAGCCTAAAGCCTTCCTGGATAAATGCGCTATCTAACTCTAAAATAATTTTTTAAATCTCCGTTTTATTCTGAATCAGGTCAAACCGCCAAGTAACTTGATTTTTTGTTAATCTTTTATTTTATAAGGTTTTCTTATGTACTTCTACAAGATTAACTTACCTTAGTGCCGAGCACACGTGTCAGAAGTGAAGCTTATTTGGCAAAATTCAAAGATAATAAAATCGCCGCCTTACTCCATTGCCGTGACGGTATTGCCATGACGCGACCTTGAAATTTTACTCTCAACGCGCCTAAAAGAGTTTCACTTCAAAAATGATTTTTTATGTGTGTTCATAGATTTCTGCGTCAACAGTGATTTACTGAATTATATTTCATTGTTTTACCAAATCAAGGTTGTCTTACATTTGAAAGTTTTACATCTCGTAACATATAATACTAAATCGATGTGCGTGTTACAAAAGCTATTGTTTGCGGCAAGTTGCGTAGAAGTTAGATTATTGGTCTGTTGTTTCCGATACACTTGTATTTTTCTCAACTATTTTCTTATTTATTTGATAGGACGTTTTCTTTTAAAGGGCTATGGAAGGGTTCTGATTTGATTAAGGTTTGAGAAAGCTTATGTAATATACAAGAAAATATTTAAGCAGCATAGCATCAATCCAATCAATCAAGATTGATTGCACGTTTTGTAATAAAGCGGGCTACTCACACACCGGTTGCACGGCGGTCGGAGCAATTTCAGCTGTTCTCTAAATAGCTCAAATTACTCTTTCAAAAAATTGTACAAAGCCCATTTACTTGATACACAAAGTAAAAAATAGATTTATATATTTTATTTATTTCGCTCCACACCGCACAGACTTACAGCTGGTTCCCACTTGTCGGGTGTCGGATCCGTTTATTAATCGGAGGCTGTAGTGGCAGAACATTATATATGAAGCTATTCACACTTATCGGAAACCGATTTTGTGTCGGCTCCGACAAGAAATGTCGGGTGTTTTGCCAGCCCTCTACGCCCGGAAAAAAATCGTGTCGGATCTCGCTCGCATATGATTAAGAATGGCGCTGTTCACATTTGTCGGATGTCGGGGACGATAACCCTCTCCCCGGTTTCCCTCATTCCGTTAGATGGTTGAATGTAGTTATCGACATTCTAAAATAATTGAAAAACTTAATTTCGTCACTCCTCAATTCTGTTATTAAATTCTGAAATGTTCCCAAACTAAATCTTTCTTTCAGGATTGGGTGCACCCAATATTTTCTTTTCTTTGCTGTCTTTTCTCGTTTTCTTCTTAAATAATAATACATCACAACAAGAGCTTCGTCGACTTCCATCGTGCAAATCGCTTCGCGTAGACTGATTAAAATTGGCACTAGCTTTTCGTGTATGTGAACAAAGACGCCGACACCCGATAAATAATCGGCTCCGACACCCGACAAGTGGGAACGGGCTCTTAGGGCTGCCACGAGAAATCTTTTCTTTTTCTTATTATGATATTCTCACGTTTTATTTCTATACACTATCGTTATTTTATGTATTATCTTATTTATATTTTTATTTTATTCATATCACTTTTATGTATTTGTTTTTTCTTTAATCATATTTTCTATATTTTATTTCTATTATATACACAAATATTATTATTTCATACTATCTACATATTATATTTTATGTTTGGTACGCTGAACTTCCTCGAACGGGTCTTGGCAGAATACCAGCGTCATGGTTCAAAGAACTATGGCATTATGCTGAGCCAAGACCTTTTCAGGGAATATTGCTTTTTATTTTTCTTTTTTTATGTCAATGTAATTTTAGTTTTTAAGTATATATATAATTTTTAAATTGTTTAGTTTTAAGAATTGTAATAATTTCCTGAATAAATGATAAATAAATAAAATAAATGAATAAATAAATTGCCTCTGTGAGTAGGTATGTGAATAGCCCGCATTATTTTATTTTGATAATACCTATATATAACAAACGGAATACTTTCAGTTTCATGAATTTTTTTTTAAATTAAAGTGTGTCAGTGTTTCTAAAATATAGAGTTGTTGCAAATATATGCAGTTACAGTCTTTGCACTAGATGTTATATAATAGATATTGTGTGGAGAAATAAATCTTATTATGTTTAAACCACAGATATATTGCATGAAAATATTTCTTTTACTTACTGTTTTTCACTATATTACTCATAAAATACGATATAATATTATGTGTCTCAACTAATTAATGTTCACATAATTGTTGGAGCAATGAGTAAATTCTCGAATATAAGTTCACTAAATTATTAGGTTATTACATAGGTATATTTTATTATACTTTCGTTAGTTATCATGGAATAATAGTTTATGCTAATCTTTCTATATAAATAAATAGATAGTTTTTAGTATTTTAAGGCCATAGAGATTAGAGAGTGGTACGAACATAAACACCATGACAAGACGTTTTTAATTAGATATCTACAGAATAGACCTTTCACTGCGGTAATTACGTCTTCCCTTGTTAGTAAAACGCGATTCGACACGAATCAGAACTTGTTAGAAATATTCCTGATATAGTCGCAGAGCTGGTGGATAAAGCTTATACTAATATTGTTAGATGTAAAGCTGTTATTATACTATAATCTTGTTAATTCAAAAGGATTACAGTATGTTTGTTATCTGAGATAATGTTTCTTTATGGAGAATTGGCTTTTCCAAAAACCACGAATACTAATGAAATAGTTCACAAAAAAGAGTGATGAATTTATTGCCTAAAATAACTTTACATCTAGATACTTATATTCAAAATTATACTTTTAGTAAGCAAGTTATTTCATTCTGTATGGTCTGTAAAAATATATAAATAAATTATGTGATTTCTTTATATATTTTTACACACGTAAAGTTGTCATCAGCTCTCAAACTAATACCTTGCAGTACTCCAGTACTTTCTAAAGTACGACTGCCTTAAATGTACATTTCTCGACTTTCCCCGCGAATCTAATTACGGACCGCATTTTAATTGTATGCAAGTATTTAAATTTGCTTTCTTAATGAAGAATCACTGAAAGTTATCTTGATTTAAAGATGGTGATGATAAGATAATATAATGTGTCAAAAATCACATTTTGTTTGCACTCAGTATATTTAAAATAGAGCGTGTGTGCTGAGCACATGTGACAGAAGTGAAACTTCTTTGGCACGATTCAAAGATACCAAAATCTTCGCCTTACTCCATGACGTGACGGTATTGCCATGACGCGACCTTGAAATTTTACTCTCAACGCGACTAAAGAAGTTTCATATTAGGTATAGCATACAATTTATGTTACTCTGTAAAGCAAAACTTTGTATTGATAAAGTTTTTTTTTCAAAATATGTCTAGATTACATGGTATGTTTAAATATGTTGTTAGGTATTTCATCCATTTGACTGTAATGTGCTCATATTATAATGTACATAGTTATTTCACTTCTTAACTATCGTAATAACAAACTTAGCTTAATTATAATATTATCATAACAATTTTAACTTTCAACACGTTTACGTTTGTTACGTAAAATTAAAATAAATTAAATCTATACTAATACTAATAATATTATAAAGAGGAAAGGTTTGTAGTTATGTATGTATGTATGTATGGTTTTCACTTTTCACGCATAAACTACTGGACCGATTTTGATGAAATTTTGCACAGACAATTTTTAGACCCTGAGAAAGAACATAGGCTACCTTTTATTGCGAAATATGTACCAGGGGCGAAGCCGGGGCGGACCGCTAGTAATTAATAAATTAATTATTTTTATTTCATTGTTTTTAAAATGTATTTAAAAAAATAATTTGTTTTAGCGGGAAATCAACAAATTAGATGAACATACCTCTATTTCACACACCAATCTTAACTGGGATAAACTGTAAAAGCGATTTGAATAAAATTTGATAAACGTAGAAGAATGGTATACTTATAACTACTCGATTTCAGTCCGCGGCTTCGCCCGCTTTTTCAAAGAAAAACCGCATAGTTCCCGTTCCTGTCTTATTCTGGGTTTTCAGCTACCTACATACCAAATTTTATTGTAATCGGTTCAGTAGTATTTGCGTGAAAGAGTAACAACCATCCATACATCATAAACTTTAGCATTTATATTATTAGTAGGATTTGTAACGAAAACTACTACATTCAAAATTGTGTCATGGCAGTTTGTATGAACGTACTGTGTAGTATAGTCACATCATAACACAACCTGTTTATGTTTCAATGGATTTAGGGTGGCAAGAAAGTCGAAAATAAATTTGCGCGTTTAAAATTTAATAGTCAAAATTACAGAGTGCGTTTGGTACAATGAATTTAGCGAGGGAGTTCACTGCTCGACGGCTGCGTGGCGAATCGAAGTGGTAGTAGAGGACAGTCGTAGGTCATCCGCGGCCAATCGCACGGCGCGGGGACGTGACGCCGCGATGACGTAGTAGCAACGCTCCGTTCCGCACGATTTTGTTGCGGCAACATGCTCCCGGCCTTGGAACGTGCTGGTTCCAACGAACTGTCGACCACGAAGCGAAGAATCAGCTATCTGGTGAAGGAAGCGGACAAATTTTAGTGAACGCCCGACGCACGATGCCGTCTGCAGTACGAATGTCGGCCACTCGTGCTACTCCATCCTTCCCCGGATATGTCGCGTGGATGCGCCCCAAGCTCCACTTCAACGGCGGCAATCGGTCGTCCTTAATGAGAACGAGCGTGTTCTCCTTGAGATCCCCCTTGTGCTGGTGCCATCTGGTTCGCGTTTGCATCTCGGAGACATACTCTTTGGACCAACGATTCCAAAAGTGCTGGCGTATTTGTTCCACCCTCTGGAACCTCGGGAGACGAAGCTCAGGCACGTCGTCTAGATGCTCAGCCGTTACAGGTGCAGTCAGCGGACGACCAACCAGGAAATGTGCAGGGCTAAGTGGAAGGAAATCATTGGGATCTGTGGAAAGATGGGTCAAAGGACGGGAGTTCAGGACAGCTTCAACCTGGGTCAATACTGTGCTAAACTCCTCGAACGTTAGATGTGCGTTACCTACTACACGTTTGAGATGGTGCTTGCAGCTTTTTACTCCAGCTTCCCACAATCCCCCGAAATGACTAGCGTAAAAAGGTATCATTTTAAAATTAATATTTTGCGAAGTTGCATATGCTTTAATTTCATCAGAACAGGTAGCTAAAAATTTTTTGAACTCATTCATGAGACCGACAAAATTCTTCCCATTGTCAGAAAAGATAGTCACGGGTTTACCTCGCCGCGATATAAAACGTTTCAAAGCTAAGAGATATGATTCCGACGATAGATCGCTAACAAGTTCCAAGTGAACCGCGCGTGTAACAAAACATATAAATAAGCATATGTACGATTTTTGTAACTTAGCACCTCTGCCTTTACGATTTAACGTGAACACTGGGCCAGCGTAGTCGACACCACAACGTATAAACGGATAACCTGGGTCCAGACGCTCCTGCGGTAGATTCCCCATAATAGGCGCGACCGTAGTCGGTTGTAGTCGTGCGCAGCGCATGCACGAATGTACCACCTTCCTAGCGAGGTTTCTGCCGCCGACCGGCCACCACATCTCTCTGAGCGTAAACAGTAGAAGCTGTGGCCCGGCGTGGAGTAAACGTTCATGCTCGAACCGAAAAAGCAAAAGTGAAAAATGATGATTAGCTGCGATTAAAATAGGAAATTTTTTATTAAAACTAAAATTTGGCGAATTTTGAATACGCCCACCTACACGAATTAAATTATTATTTGCGTCAAAGAATACATTTAATTTAGAAATTTGATTATAGCCTGATATATTCGTTATATTTTTATTATTTTTAAGCGCATAATAAATATCAGGAAACGATTCCTGTTGACTCAACTTTGCTAACGTTAATTCAGCACGATTTAATTCCTCAACTGATAATAGACCTGTCCACTTATTAGTTTTATTTCGCGCGTTATTAATAAAACGTAATACATAAGCAGCTGCGCGTTTAAGTCTATTATATTGTGAAAATCGAGAAAAAATAATTGAATTATCGTTTAAATTATTACTTATGTGACAACAAATATTTGTAGATTTAATTTCCGGTAAATCTGTATTAATTAATTTGGAATGTTTTAAATCGGGCAACTCAAAATGTATATTATGTAAAAATAACGGACCCTCCCACCATAAAGATGAGGAGCTAAGCGCTTCTAGACCTTGCCCGCGTGAGACTAAATCGGCTGGATTATCCTTGCCTGCGACGTGACGCCATGGATGTTCCTTGGTCAGCTCGTGAATCTCTGCCGTCCTATTTTGAACATAAGGTTTTAATAAATTAATAGGCATACCTAACCAACCTAAAACGATAGTTGAATCTGTCCAAAATACAATTTTATCAAAGTTTGAACGCAGTGATCCAATAAGCTTATTACATAATCGTGCACCTAACAACGCACCACACAACTCTAATCTAGGTATAGTTGTAGATTTAGTCGGCGCGATCTTACCCTTCGAACATATCAAGCGCACTGTGACATCAGCTGTTGCATTGATCGTACGAGCGTATGCGCAAGCTCCGTACGCGACCTGTGAAGCATCGGTAAATATATGTAGTTCGGTTCGCACTGGATCAATGCACATAACGTGACGCGGTATTCGTAAACTACTAAGAAAAGATAATCCATTTATAAATTTATCCCATATTTGTGAAATTTCGTTGGGAACCGATTCATCCCACGTCAATTTTAACAACCAACATCTTTGTAATAAATGCTTTGCGATAGTAATAAACGGACTTAATAATCCTAGCGGATCGTATATTTGTGAAGCACACGATAAAATAATACGTTTTGTCACTACTTCACTCTTTTGTATAATTTGCGTGAAATAATAAATGTAATCATCGAGACTATTCCATCCGATACCTAAAGTTTTATTGTTACAAGTTTTATTAACTAAACATAGATCGTGCGTTTGCGATTCATTAACGCTAGGCGTTATTAAATTTAAATTATGACTAAAAATCCATTTTCGTAATTTAATACATGCTGAATCTAAAAGACTACTAGTTTCTTTACAAATATTTTCTAATTCGGATATAGAATTCGATGAAACTATGAGATCGTCAACGTAAAAACAATTATTAATAGTATCGGCTACATACGGAATATTCGAGTGTTTGGCTAATTCCTTTAAACATCTACAACTTAGATACGGTGCGGATGCCGTTCCGTACGTCACGGTGTTGAGTCGGTACACCCTCAGCGGCTCTGAGGGATCATCCCGCCACAAGATCAGCTGCAGGTCACGCTGATCTTCAGCAATATTCAATTGCCTGTAAAATTTTTCAATGTCAGCGCATGCAACATACCTATTCTCGCGAAAACGTAATAAAATAGAAATTAAGTCACCTTGAATAGCAGGTCCAATCATTTGTATGTCGTTTAATGATACGCCTGAACTAGACTTCATACTCGCATCAAAAACTACGCGTAATTTAGTTGTGGTGGCGTGCTCCCTAAACACACCATGATGCGGTAGGAAATAGTGCGGATTCCCATACGTATTGACGAGACTCATATGACCTAAATTAATATATTCCTGTATAAAATCAGAATACATCTTTTTATAATTATTATTTTGCTGAAGACGTTTCTCTAACGCGTAAAAACGACGTTCAGCTTGTGCGCGTGTATTACCTAATAACTCAGGTGATTGTTTCAACGGAATTGAAACACAGAAACGACCATCGGAAAGTCGACGTGTTGTGCGAATAAAATGTTCCTCACAAGCAGTATCTTCGCTCGATAATTGCTGTAATTTATTGCTAGGCGCGGATAGTTCTTCTAATTCCCAGAAATTCCTAACTAACTTATCGAGTGAATCATCTTCCGTCGATAATGTCGAATAATTACAATTAATATGTGTTAAATTTTTATTACTAGTATACGGAAAAGATTTAATTGCACCTGACACTACCCAACCTAATTTGGTGTTTTGAAGGAAAGGACCACTTTTAAGGCGCATTTTTCCTTCGATTATTAATTCCCAAAATAAATCAGCACCGATCAGTAAATCAATAGGTTGACTTTCGTAAAAACTGGGATCAGCTAACAATAAATTGTGAGGAATATTAAATTGATTGAAATTAAACGTGGCTGTAGGCAATTTTGATGTAATTTGGGGCAAAATCAAACATTGAAAACGGGCAGTGAAGCTCCCGTCGCGCGATTTAATTTCAATGTTACAAGATTGCGAACATTGCGTAATAGAATTACCTACACCGTGAATATGTTGAGTGGACTGTAATATTCGTAAATTTAATTTATTAGCTAAAGATTGCGTAATAAAAGATCGTTCGCTTCCGCTATCTAAAACTGCGCGTGCGCAATAATACTCACCCGATTCATTACATACTTCAACTATCGCCGTAGACAATATGACAATCTGTTGCGAAGAATTGTCATCCTTTGTATACATAACGGTTTGTGCGTGATTAGTACATTGAAGTTGCATGTGTGCGTTATCTGATGTAACGGGATGCGTATTAGTAAGCGAGGGGTGCTCGTACGTAGTTAACGTCACTGTATTTTGCTTAATTGGTGATAATTTAATTGCATCACAAAGTAAACTATTGTGCTTTTGTTCACACTTTCTACACGGACCAAAAAGACAAGTACCAACCGAATGACCTGGACGCATACAATTAATGCATAAGTCTTTATCCTTTATGAAATTAAACCTATGTTGCGGGGATAAGTCGAGAAACTTCTGGCATGAATATAGCTGATGCTTTTCGTTACATAGCAAACATGACTTGTAATGGCTGCGCGACTTATTGGATTGTGATTTAGATGAGTGTTTGTTATCCGAAACTATGTTACAATGAATTTTGGATGATGAATTTTTATTTTGGTAAGTAGAAAATTTATTTGAATTATTTGAAATACTAGGTTTACTGTGATTTACGGAAAGTGTAGTTAATAAATCGGCTTTTTCTTTTATAAATTCCAATAAATCATGTAGCTTAATAGTTTTGTCCTTATGTATTTTATAAAAAGTGTTCTTAAATTGTTCCCACTCGCGTTCAGTGGTGGGATCTAACTTTGATACCACGATATAAATAATTAATGTGTCCCAATATTCAGTGGGTTCCCCTAAAATTTTAAGAATACGTAAATTTTTCAAAACTGTGTCGATTAAATTGTGCAATTGACAAGCTGATTCTCTGGAGACATTTTGTAGGGAAAATATTGCTTTAATGTGACTTTGCACTATCAATCGCGTGTTATTAAAGCGGTTTAATAAAAGCTCCCAAGCAACCAGATAATTATTGGATGAAAATTCAACGTTTTCTATTACGATTTTAGCGTCACCTTTTAAACTCGCCTTTAAATAGTGAAATTTTTGAATTGGTGGTATTGATTTCGAATCATGAATTAAGGATGAAAACGTATCGCGAAATTCTACCCAGTGTTCATGTGAACCGTCAAAGCTAGGTACAGAAATAGTCGGTAATTTTACTGAATCGTTACTAAAATTGTTACAGGTCGTATGTTGGTCGTGCGCTAAGGAACAGTCAATGGATTTATTAACAGATCTATCCTCGGAACTATCTGGGTTTACCATGCAGTCCAGCATCGCCAGGACAACATAATATTCCCTCTCAAACTCGACGCGTGATTCTATGAGTTTATCCGTTTCTGACTCCGGGACAAGATCTTCGATTTTACTTTGTACTTGATTGAAATCGTTCATTAAACTTTGCGCACCTGGTATACGTAGTTTTAGTTCTGCCCTCTGATGCGTGTCAAGGTCAACATTTTCAAACGAAGAAACGTATTTTTTAAAATTAGTTAATCTACATTTAATTAAACCCCTTTTTTTCCTCAATTCCTTAAGCTCCTTTTGTTCAGATAGCGACATAATGACTGAAGTAAAAAGCTACAAGTACTTACGTGCCACGTGAAGCAGATTCTTCGGTTGCGTAAAAGCACGTGAGGAGGCAAGCAACACCAAAAGCTCTGGAATTTACAAAGCACAGTATCAATCAGATGAAGCTTCACAGGGTTGGATAAATTAGCTGGCCGTCTTACCAAACTGCACTGTAATTTTGCGACCTCTTCGCCGATTGCGTCTCCAAAATCCAGGATCCGGGGTCGAAGGTCCAGAAATGTTTATGTTTCAATGGATTTAGGGTGGCAAGAAAGTCGAAAATAAACTTGCGCGACTTAGTTTAATGATCAAAATTACAGAATGCGTTTGGTAGAATTGAGTTTTTGCGAAGGAGTTAACTGCTCGACGGCTGCGTGGCAAATCGAAGTGGTAGTAGAGGACAGTCGTAGGTCATCCGCGGCCAATCGCACGGCGCGGGGACGTGACGCCGCGATGACGTAGTAGCAACGCTCCGTTCCGCACGATTTTGTTGCGGCAACACAACCATAAATACTATTACTTATGGTTGTGTTACCTTACTTTCCTATAAACATATGCAAATGTGTGCGTGTGCATAAAATAAACAGTTTTGTAATTATTATGTTACGATTACAAATAACATGCCAGCAGTTACAACATATAAAGGTCAGTTAGCGAAATCGGAACGTTTTAATATTTATTTAATGCAACCAGTTGCATGATTTAAAAAGTAAAACCTCCTTTGACCACCGCGTTTTTATAATCTGTGGAATTGTGTCAAAGTATTAACTATCTGTGGTCCGCGCATTTACCCGCCCAAGATTATAATATTATAAAGCTGAAGAGTTTGCTTGTTTTAACGCGCTAATCTCAGGAACTACTGGTCCGATTTGAAAAATTTTTTCGGTGTTAGATAGCCCATTCATCGAGGAAGGCTATAGGATATACATATATCATCACGCTAAGAGCAACAGGAGCGGAGGCACGTGGGTGAAACCGCGGAGCGCAGCTAGTAAATAATATGTATCGTTATCAGATCAGATAATATCTGCCATTTTGCGTAACTGAGTCGCAACATCGTCGTAGTAATTACGATAAAATTCGGAGTAAGTTTTACATAATAATTATGTTGATTTTATATTTATATGTTAATTGGCGGTTTTTAATTAATTACATTGACTTCGTTGATGGTTGGTTATTTCAATCTGTCCCTTTCTATCGCAATTTAAAGTATATAAACATTTCCTCCTGTATACAACTAAAACTATACTTAAAGCTTTAGGTGCTTTTCCACTAATAATGTGCGAGAAGAATAAGCCACTAAGAATGTGTTTGTAAAGAACCAATCATATCTCTTCATTTAGTTTGAAGTTTGAAGCGAGCGTTTGAAGCGACACTATTGGTTATTTACAAACACATACCCCGCTACACATCCTCGCACATTATTGGTGGAAAAGCACTCTTAGACTGAAAGAATGGTCTGACACTTCAGTGTGGTCTTCAAACAAACAGCGTAAAGAATATATCCAAAACTTTTATGTAATACTTATATCCGTTTGTACTCTGATGGCTGCTGAACACGAATCGATCATCGAATAGAAATCGATGTTTCGTAATATCGATATCCGATTAGTAATTGGACATGAACATTGAGTTTTATGGAGGCAAATAAATGTGGTTATTGTTTGATTTTCCGCGATTTATTTCATAAAAAATATGAAATAAATCATATGATTTACGTTAGATCTTTGGAAGAACTGCAGATTTTAAGAGAATAGTTTTATCTTTAAGTTGGCAAATTTTAGGCCAGTCTTTATTACTTAGTTGACAGCTGCGTGTGACATCTTGATACAGACATTTAAAAAAAGATGTTATGATTTATCATTTAGATAATCTAAAACCAAACATGAGTGCAGAAATAATATGAAATGAATATAACTAAACAAACCAAAGTTTCATCAATTACTTACATAATAATGTAACTCGAAGCTTAAACAGTTTTGAAAGACAGACATTTAATCATAACATTAAAGTTAACGTAATGTTTGTGGTGTAACTTGACTGGGAAGTAAAGTGTAGGAAATGTTGCCACAGTATGAGAAAGTATTGCAATTCAAAATTATAAGTATTTCTCGACACTATAATTATTATATACAGTATATTTATTAGTAGTTTTAGTTTCGAGAAATTTTTTTTTTCATTCATTCATTTATTCAAGTAACCAGGACTCATTTTGTTAGTAACAATTAATAACTTAAAAATTATGTTAGTAAAAATACAATTTATTATACAATAAATACAATAAAATTTTGAAATAGCAGTTACGAATTAGGAAATATTGAGAAAATGTATGTTATGTCTTGAAGTTAACGGTGTAACATTTAATTTTAGTACTCTGTCAACTTGCCTTTCTCTGCGTTTTTTGTAATGTCGAATTAAATATATATCTAATGAATAAAATTGAGATAATTGTACAAATGTAGTAAGAACATGAGATAACTCTTCTCTATAAACTTTCAGCAGTATTTTTTCTTGTATCATGATTGCTTGAAGAAAAACGGCCTTCATAGTAGGTACTTATACAATAAATTGATACTTACATAAAATATGCATAAAAATATATAAATTAAAGAACACTTATTATTATACAGCAGACTGAAGAAGAACCTAGATATTATTTATAATAATAATATGGATGCTGTATTATTATCCAATTTAAATTCGCATTAGACTCTGAAATTATACTTATTACTGTAATTTATATGAGTTTTTATTTATTTAGAACCTAGTTAGTTGACCTAGAAATGATTATAATTTTCTAGCGATCTCCGTAATTATTTTATTAAGCTTTATAGACTACTTTTATTATTCAATTAAACTTAATCATAGATTCTGCTAATCCCTATTATATTTTAAATTTGATATTTTACTTGTATTTGTATAGAATTTGTACATTTGGAATTTTTAATACTTACATCGCAAAACAAACATTACGCTACATCTAGAAAACGACATTAGTGATGCTTTTATATTTTTGTTAAACTTTGAAGATTTTGTAATAAAATATACCTAGGCCTATTTCGACTATTTTCGGTCCAGAAACCAGGAAAAACAATAGTTTATTTCCTGAACAATAGCAAGAATGTGTTTAGATAACTCGTTATGAAATAGATCATTATATGATTACGGGAAATGCACACCATAGACAGTCATAACTCATAAGCACTGACTATTGAGTAATGTTTCTATAATAGTATGGTATTATGTGACTAGGCTTAACGTTGATTCTAAAGTAATTCAGCTTTTTATAGAGTTACGCATTATT
Organism: Colias nastes; assembly: GCA_907164665.1. Taxonomy (NCBI): domain Eukaryota; kingdom Metazoa; phylum Arthropoda; class Insecta; order Lepidoptera; family Pieridae; genus Colias; species Colias nastes. Next base: position 5,077 of record CAJQZM010041729.1, on the reverse strand, counting down.
TCTTTTTTTGATTTTTCCTATATTGTAAGTCTTACGAATAGGGAATAGAAAAATACTTCCAGTAAGGATGATAAGTCTTCCTCTATATAGTGAGTATTTACTATAGAGATTAAAGTAAGTAATTCATTATATTAATAAAATTGTAATTAATTCTGATATATTGATCACCGTTCACGACCTCATGAGCAGATTATCTGCGAGCCAGATTGTGAGAAAAATTGAAATAATTAGGGATTGGATTCACTTTTGTTGGATATAGTATATTATATTATATAAAAAATTATATATATGAAAATTTACGGCAAGTGTTGAATAGGTCATTGAACTGAACTACTTAATCTCAAATAAGTAGATGTTTTTGTTATTTGGTCACTGTCACTCTCACACTTTTCACGATTGTTAATATGACACGCTTCAAGCTCTGCGTGCCAAATAAACATACTATTTTTGTGGGGAAATCTTGCATTCCACGGCCCCCGGGGAAGCAGCCGCGGGTTATGTGGGATTCCTACTGACGAAAACCCCACTGCGTTCCGTCCAGCCACTTCAATGATGGGGCAATGGGTGTTAGTAGAATTCGTACACAGGAAATAAACATACCTATGTAGAATGTACACATATCCACAAAATATAACCTTATGTTAGCGGTTAATAAATATAAGATAGTTCATTCCAATTACCTTCGCCATATCCGGGCAGATTTACGAAAGAGTATGTTGATCCGTGAAGGCTGCTAGGTTCAAGTAATGTATGATACATTGCGTGTTATGTACGCGAGTATGTAAAGCAAAAACCTAGCTAAGACGCAATGTATGCCATCTAGTATCTACGTATAGTTAATTTGTAGTTTAATATTTGAGTTCGAGTAATGTATAAATACACTGTGTGGTTTGTAGGCGAGTATGTAAAATAAAGCATACCTAGCAAGCAATGTATGTCATACATTGAAATGATTACACGGTAGGTTTACAAATATCATCGTATATAATAATGATAATATGGTTAAGAAATTTGTATTATTATGAATGCACAGTTACTTATTTTAAGCAATTGCAAAAGGAAGTATTCCTTTTGGATGCACAATTTTCGATTAAACACTGAATATAGTATTTTTATGTATACGTAGATAGATAGGTATGTATGTGACGGAAGAAGGGCCCCAAGACTATTTTTAAAAAGAGTGACATCAGCACTGCTGACGTCACCATCATCAGGGCAGGCGCTCATACTCGAAGTAGAACGCCTGTGGGTATTTTACTGCCCTTTTATTCCTCGTCGTAATTATAGAGAGAGCTCCGAACGCTCCGACGGCCGGCGTGTGAATGTGCTCTGTGCTTTTTTTTTTTTTTTTTTTTTTTTTGTGTGGTGTCTCTCAATGTTAGCCAGAAGGGCTTCTACATTTTAACGCGGACGCGGGGGTGAACTGAAGGTTCACCCTGGTTCACCCTGGGTGCTCTGTGCCGTCGGGCGCTCGTATTTAAAGCAAACCATGACTCACAAGAATTAGTTTGAGAGTGTTGCCACTCTAATTTTTACAATGAATTTTTATCATTTTTAACAAACATTAATTATTTTGTTGATTTAATTATTTCATTACATTTATCAACCACTTATTTAAAAAGATCAAAGTAAACTTTAGCTAGTTATAATTATTTAGTAGTTTGACGGTAGTCGTTTATTGTCGTTGCGCCGACATATTATGTAATAGATTATCACAAGATTAAGTTAACTTTGGGAACATTAAGTACCATCAAAATAAGTTCAGTAGTTAAGAAGGTAACTAGACCAAACACTGACACAGATTTTTATAAATGACAAAATTTTTGACGTTATCTATGGATGTACTTTTCATACTTTTGGTAGCCCTAAAACGGCTGTATTAAAAACGATGTGGTAATAGTTACAAATCGAGTGTAAAGGCCTTGTTTCAAGTTTTTGAAAGTGAATAAAATGAAAATTTATTACACACTTGTTTTCTTGTATTAAGCCCAATTAGATATTAAATTAAATTAGCTAATTGCAACGGGATATAAAATCCAATTTATTTTATGTTCGTTGAAAACTAATAAGCAATATCATATTAGAAAGAAAGTTGTCTGATAAGAAATAAATTTATTGTACTTTAGTACTAAATATATTACAAAATAACATAATTTTTGGCAATAAAAATCAAAACTATCTATACTAAAATTACGAAGAAGACTTTGTTTGTTTGCATGAACGCGCTAATCTCAGGAACCACGTGTCCGATTTGAAAAATTGTGTCACTGTTAGCCCATTTATCCAGGAATGGTATAGGTAAATATATTATCAGCTAAGGCCAATAGGAGCATCGCAATGCAGGTAAAACCGCGAGGCACAGCTAGTTACCTATATTATATTTAAACTACTTTAACAATCCCGTTTTAACAAGATGCCATATACGGATGCCAATCCACTCCAAAAACCACGCAACAGATATTGAAGTTATGAACATTCTGTAGATAATTTATTACGTATGAGGTTAAAGTATTTGGTGAGGTTAATATATGCATTTGGTTTAAATTTGAATGTTTAAATAATAAGCCGTTCTTTGGAAAATTTATGGTAGTTTTAAATGCACCTATGTAACGCTTGAGTGAATAAAGCTTTTGAAGTGAAAAGTTCTTCAGTCGCTTTAAAAACTTTTTGATAGGAGAAAATGTTATTGTGGGTTCGCGTTAGAATAAGAATAAGAATAAAATACATTTATTAGAATCACCAAAGTACCACCACCACATAAAAAAACAATAACAAAAGCACTCTTAAAAACTATAGAAAATAACAGAGATAAAAAATTAAGAGCTAAAAATCTAATATAAATATTTGTGTGGCCACTGGTGACCTAAAGGGTAATCGTTACCAACATGCATGCATGTGAAATTTCGTAACCTTAAGCACGAAATCACACCTTCGTATTTTAGAATTAAATGTTAAAACCTATAGCTCTACTTACTTAAGTTAAGCTATGGGTATATAAGTCTTCATTTCTCCATAGGTACTTCATGAAAAGTTATAACTTAGACTTCAATAAGCATTCATAGAACTTCTTATGTCTTTATACAAGAGCACATAAGCTGCAGTCATAGAATTTCTTACTTTTTTTATTAAAGAGCACAGATAACACAAAAATGTTAAAACAAACAGACTAAGTCCCACGGCCGGTTCCATTGACACCGATTCTGTTAACGGAACGCTTCCGATGATTTGGCTATTAAATATAACGTGTTTGACTCATTTGGTTTTTAATTATTATTTATTATGGTCTCTGCCTTATAAAACTTAAAAAATTGAATATTGAAACTTTCCTATCACTAATAATATAATAAACACTATCCTAATCACTTAAATGAAGGCACTTACCTCAAACCCAAGATGAAAACTTGTTTAAAAGAAAAAAACAATTTTTTTTTTATTACTATATCTAACTATCAAAAGAATGCTGAGTATCAATTTATTAAAAACACTACCAAAATCAGTTGCGTAGCATACATAGGAACAGACAGATAGGGGGAAGAATTTATTAAATACTATGTTGTGATAATGACTAGTTGCTCGCCACAGCTTCCGAGCACTTCTTTCTTAAACGTTTTTCTTTAAATCCAAGCGAAGATTACTAGCATAGTAAAAAAAGCAGTAGTTCTTCAGTTTTGGTAGTCGATGGATGAAACACGTATGCATGCACTTATAGCATACTAGCTGTGCCCTGCGGTTTCACCCGCATTGCTCCGCTCCTGTTGGTCTTAGCGTAATGATATATAGCCTATAGCCTTCCTCGATAAATGGGCTATCTAACACCGAAAGAATTTTTCAAATCGGACTAGTAGTTCCTGAGATTAGCGCATTCAAAGAAACAAACAAATAAACAAATTCTTCCGCTTTATATAATATTAAAGAACTTATAGATATATTAGTATAGATTACAGCTAATTAATACTTTAAATTCCGCTTATGCAATAGTACCTATACCTAATGATACAAAAAGTTAATATATTTCCGCCAATCGTATAACAAGTCCGGACTCGGAGCTGGATTATAAATCGATTGAGTCGTTATTATGCAATGGAGAACGACGACCCGGATAGAGGATGTGTGGAGTCGACGGGTTTTTTAGTCTGATATTTTTTTGGATCGTGTTTCATATTTGACTGTTTGAGATAAAGAGTTTCGAAAAATCTGTATGGCGAATTATGGAATCTTAAATTGATGGAATTGAAGACACCTTAAAACATAATACTCATAAAAAGAAAGAACTAACGTATAAAATTAACTGTGCATTAATATTAAATGCTGTGCTATATATTACGTGTACTTATTATACTCATGCACCTACATCGCGAAAAATATTAAAACAACAGCGACTCCACAGTTTTCCGCAAAGTTCATTGCCTGTAATTTATTTATTTACGTACAGGGAAGGAACCTCGCGCCTGCGATGTCACTGCAACTGGTTTACTCTGATTAAGGAATAAACGCACGCGCAATTAAAAGTACGTTCTTATGTGATTTTACGTTGAGAAAATGTTATTAAATTATTTTAGTTTTTTCATTTGTAATTGTAAAAAATCGTAATAAAAATAATAAGTACCTTCTCTGCCCTGATTACCTATGCATAGAAGGCCAAAAAATCTAATATTTAATAAAACAGGAGGCACCAGAATTCAAATAAAAAAATAATAATCATCAAAATCTGCTCACCCAGTCGAAAGTTCAGAGGTACCAGACTCAAAAATATATTTGTATTGACAAACTTTTTTTGAAGTCGATTGAAAAAAGTTTAAAAACAACAACATATTGCATCATAATAAAACCCGATATTATATAATATTACAGATGCTATTTACTACTATCTAATACATAAAAGTGGCCCATTGATGGAAAATTTAGTATAGATTAGTTAGACGTAAACAGCGGTGGCACACATTTTAATGATGTGCTCATAAAAGCCATTAAAAATTGTTGATTACAGCTGTTATTTATAGCAAAATACATTTGAATATAGAACGTTCATTTATTTATTTTAAAAAATACGTAAACAAGAAAAAACAATCTTTTTTCG
>CAJQZM010041727.1:28665-43575 GCA_907164665.1 Colias nastes | reverse complement strand
TTATTGTTACAGGCTAGAAACTACGGAACCCTACACTGAGCGTGGCCCGACACGCTCTTGGCCGGTTTTTTATTATCTTTTCATAATCTTGGTAGAAAGTAAAAATATCTGAAAAATAAATTTCGTCTTTTTAGTTTTTTACTTTTTGAGATATTCATAGACAAAATGCGCCTGAAGTTTTTCATATACTTTGCTAGCTGCAGCTCGCGGCTTCCCCCGCGTGGATGTCTGACATCGCAATATCATAACAGAGTTTTACAACAAAGACGCTTCCCGAAGAGGATTGCTAATAAGGGTCACTGTACACTTGACCAAGTATCGGTATCACCTCGTATCGATTACTATCGATACAATTTATTGTTTTCTTAGTACCTATGAATATAAATGCTAATAAGGGTCACCGTACACCGGGTGTCGGCATTGACTTCTATCGGTATAATTTTTATTAATATTATTGGGAACGATAATAAGGGTACCTAACCTGAATATTTTTTTAGTGTGATTTGAATACATATTTGGAGGTTACTTACATTTGATAGATTAAAATAATATAGAAGACTTACTATTTTACAGATTACGAGCATTGGTTGGACAAACAAATATAACAGAATTGCGTTCAGTGAGTCCTGTTCAAGTGCCATAGCTACGTCTAGTGTAAATTTATCAGCGTAAGGAATTCATTTATCAAATCATAAGGGAGTAACTAATTATGACCAACGTGCTTTTTAAAGATATAATAGTATATACTTATATTGCAGAACTCAATTTTCACTTGACCAATGTACATCAATGGAGTGTTTGGAGATTCTCAACAAATACAATTCCTTCTGCAGTTGAGAAAGATTTATTGATTTCATTCCATTCTTATCCCTTTATTCAACCTTTTTAATTTACAGAAAAAAAAAAGTGGTTGGGAAATCTGTCTAATTAATACATACTATTATTTTAGGATGGTACGAACTTTACTGTGTTACTAGTAAGTAAGTAACTGTTTCAGTATTGGCATCAATACAGGAAAATACCGATATCAATACTTATAAAATATAAAAAATATAATAATCTAGCTGACCCGAATAACTTTGTTTCGCGTAATAGTCAATAAATAAACAGATTTTAAAATTAATTCAAAATATTATACCGTTTTTAAATGTTTTCCTGGTACTTGATACCCGGTCAAATGTACATTACCCGTAAATGAGTATCGATACACAACAATACCGATATCACCGATATCCAGTCAAGTGAACGCTGACCCATTGTTATCGATGCATAGTATTACCCATACGGAGTCAAATGCACGTTGACATATTTTTAGTCAACTTATACTGTTGAAAAATAAAGTGGTATCCATAAAGACAATACCGATAGCCGTTCAAGTGTACAGTGATCCTTATCAGTATTTCTATTCATACTAAGAAAACAATAAATGGTAACGATACAAGATAATTACCGATGCCTACTAGTACCCGGTCAAGTGTGCGGACGTGCCTATTAGATTTCTGGTAGCAAAAGTGTAAAAGTACTATCAGGTCCGCGAACAACAAGCGCGGGGGGAAGACGGTTGCCCCGCGCATGCTCCCGCCGTACTTCATACCTCACCCCCTCATAAACGCCGTGAACGCGTTCCCACTTCGTGTTAAATAGAAATGAACCTAATTATAGCTGTTTGATATTTATACCAGATATATTTGATAATTAATTTCTAGAATGAATATCATGTATTATATCATAATATTTGATGTCAAAATAGAGATATAATAAATAATATAGTGCCTGGAGCATTCAAAACCGTATAACCTCAGATTAGAGTTATAGTGAATGAATTAATATGATCGATGTGGTATATTGTTTTTTAAACTATAAATTGCAATGTTTACCCAATTTTTTTTTGTGCACTCCATTGTTTCGTTGTTCAAAAAAATGTTATGAAAAATTAATGTTTGACCATATATTTTCACTTTAAACAGTATTTCTTTTTTTTATTCGAGTAGACATATAGGAATATTTTTCAAAGACACCTTTGTATAAAAATAGCAGTAGGGATCTCGAACAGATAGAAAAACGTGGAGGGGAGAGCGGAGCCACAACTGCTATGTACAATGGAATTTCTCGGCCGGTTTAATTATAAATTAAACGTAGAGTACGTTACGTATTGAGTACATTTAAAAAATAAGGTAATTAATTACGACTAACGAAAAGAAAAAAAATGATTATACTCTATCCACCGAGTCAAGTTAATATAGCGCTCTCTCTGTCACGTAATCCCATACAAATGACAGAGACAAAAAAAGTCAGTGGGCGTAAATCATTCTGAATGTACGTACACACTGCGCTACTCTTAAATAAAAAATAGCTTTCTTCCCACGGCTACACTTGCCTTTGTAATATAATAAGTAGGTGAAAAATTGGGCTAGTAGAAGTTTCTTAAAATAAATAAAAAAAAGCTTTTATTAAATTAATGTATTTAATGTGAAGGAAAAAAAACAAGAGTAATAAAATATTTACATCATTTATTTTCATTATAATTAACGTAATTATTATAATTCAAAAAAACCCCCGACACAAAAATAATCTAAGTACACGCCAGGTCACGGAACAATAACAATAAAATATGAGCGCGTCTGCACAAGTGCACAGTACGGGTACCACGATCAGACTAAAATATACAGATTATACACGTAGTCTGTACAATGCATTAACGGTTATCGCTGACCAATCACAAACAAGTCTATGTTTTCCGTATTAACTTGACTCGGTGGATAGAGTATAGTACCAAATCCTGTTTATTTAAATATATTACAATTACCTACATTGTTGCTTACATCAAATATTTAGTTGAAATGATAATATCATCGTGAAAGCGTTCTATTAGTCGTTTTTTAATAGTTTATTCTACCGGGATATGCTCTGTAGTGATGACGTTTTTCAACTTTTGCATGGTAAATTGGCAATCATCATTCTCTTCTATGAATGCCGCAATTTGGACGAATTAACCCGGAAATTGAGAGTAGCAGAAGAAACCATTAAAATAATAAAAGGGTATTCAGACGTTTAAAAGACAACTTTTTCCGGTGATGTTGCACTTGCAGTGAGCAACAGGGGGGGTCATTTTGAAAATTTATTGTAATTAAACACCTTGTAATTGGTTTTATTTTGTTTGCATTAAATTTTTGCACTTACCACTTTTAGATTTCAATTTTTCGATTGAAGCCTTATGAATAATAAAATGAAATTTTCAGGGTAGCTACCTCATAGATAGAGTAAGTTTTTAAAAAGCCAAACGGATATTTTTTATGTGATTTTATTTTTTACGGGCCCTTGAAGTTATGAATATACTGGGTAATTTTATCTTTCTTGGGATTAAATTCTTTTTTTTATTCCATTCAAAGATCTGACGATAGTAAATGTTACTATACTGAATTGGCCTATCTTTCAGCTTAGCACACAAAAAAAAATCAAGCATTTACCGCCATAATTCACGTCACCATAAATCAAAATCTCTACGTACTCGGCGATAGGTTAAAATTTGAGAAAAACGTCATAACTCCGAAAATACGAAAAATCGCATAATATACATGGGGGTGATTCGGATAGCCCTTTATGTCCTCTACTTCCCAGCTTCAGTATATCACTATTTCTTGGGACACCCTCTACGGTCAAACATGAATTTTTCACAATAATTTGTTTAAACAATGAAACAATGGAGTGCACAAAAAAAAATTGGGTAAACATTGCTATTTATAGTTTAAAAAACAATATCCCACATCGATCATAATAATTCATTCACTATAACTCTAATCCGAGGTGAAGACCCCCAGGCACTCCACTAAAATTCTAAAGTTCCAAATCAAACAGACATTCAGAAATTCAACAGTACTAACACACCTTTGACCGCCTCCTTGGTACAGTGGTTGACGCGTGAGCGTAGAACCGAGGGGTCCTGGGTTCGATTCCCGGTGGAGACGAAAAAAAATGTCTCGGTCTGGCAGGACACAGAAGGCTGATCACCTACTTGTCCCTAAAAGAAATGGATCAGAGAAACAGATGTATGCATAATGCATCTGCCCCTTACCACACTTGGGGACATGGGACTTCACTTACTCACTTAACACACCTTTAAAACACCCATTAACATAAGTTCAATATTAATTAATTTGGTCCATTTTAAATAAAACTATAATTTATAATTTAGAAACATTTATTTCTATGCTTGCATCGTAATAACACTATCTTCTCTTACAAAACCGACTCAAATATGTTACAGTTTAATATAATACAGTAGTGGAAAATATTTTTTTCACAGTGTGTGTTCATTTACATTAAATTATAAAACTTATTGGTTGGTATTATTGGATACTAATGAAATGAAATCAATCGCAAATAGTATTTTTAAACTACCCGCAATGAGCACATTTATGGGACACTTATAAATGTGCAATTCATTTTTATCTATAACATAAAAATGGATCGAAAATTGGTAAGCGCATAACTCGAGAACGGCTGAACCGATTGCGTTATTTTTTTTAAATATTCCTTAAAGTACGGGGATGGTTCTTTTGGAGAGAAAACGTAAAACATATACCGTTAGTTAATTATAAAATTAAGTATTTAAGTATACGTGCCTACGGAGACACTACTAGCCCTCTGTTTGTTTTTACAATTTGAAAATTGCATTTATATAATTTTATGTGTTAATGTTTCTTTCACTTGAATTATGATTACCGAATTTTCACGCGTTTTTGAAGTGAAAACTTCTTTAGCGGCGTTGGGTATAAAATCTTAAACTCGCGTCAGGACACGTGGCCTGATCGAAAAAGCGTAAGACGGATTTTTTTTTGTTTTTTTTAGCCCTTATATTCCATGCGTAAGACGGATACCATTCCAAAATATCAAACATGCTGAACGTTAATAATCAAGTTTTCACTTCTGCCGGCACTCCCGGAGTGCAACCCGTCTTTTTTTTTTTGCTTAATTGATTATAAGGAATTTTTTATTCACCGAAACAGTAACTGTCCTACGCATGTTAGTAGTCACATTTTATTATGATGAAATTGAAAAAAATTAAAACGAAAACACCTTCTAGCTTATAAAAGAAAGTACTCGTCTAAAGTCAAGTCCTTTTCATTCACATAGAAATTAATAAATAAGTCTTGCTTTTGCTCCCATTATTAAAAAAATATTAAACAATAAAATTTCAATGCGTTTACATATAGAAAACTTAGTATAAGTAAGTAGAAAGGAACGACAATTTTTCTAAATGAACAATTATTTATTTTTTTACTGTTATTTGAATGCAAGGTCTCATCCGTCAAAGTTTATTATGTAGTTACACCCACAAACAAAAGCACTAATCATTCTTAAACGCCCAAACAAACGCTTAAACCACCTCCCCATGTTTGCTCTTCACATGGCTCTTCCACGTGCTCTTCTGCACGAACGCCTGTTCACAATACTGACATTTGAACCTTCTATCACCCGCGTGTATCCGTAAATGCAATCTCAACGTATCCTGCCTCCCATACGACTTCAAGCACACATCACACTGGTAGTTCTTTAACCTCGTGTGCGTCACGCTATGGTCCTTCAACGTTCTGCTCGTGAAGAACTTTTTACCGCACGCCTCGCAGCTAAACTTCCTCTCCATCAAGTGGTCCCTCTTCATGTGAACCCAGTACGCCCTCTGGTGCATAAAGGTCTTGTCACACGGTTCACACTTGAGCGTCGCGTGCCCGTGCTCTTCGACGACATGCCGCTCTTTCGCTCTGTACGATACGAACACCAAATTGCAACTGCCGCATCTGTACACGATTTTTTTCGTATGTACCGTTCTGACGTGCGACTGTTTCTTCACTAGCGTATCGAATACCTTTTGGCACAGGTTGCATTCGAACACACCTAGCTTGTGGTTCCTCGCGTGGGCGGCAAGACGCCGTCGCGTAATGAACGCAGCGTCACAATTGTCGCATACATAGTTGCGCACGTGGGTCGACATGTGTTCGAACAATGGTTTGAATCGATTGAATCTGTTCAGACATATATAGCACGACAGCACTCCGATGTTAAACTTGAACGGCACAATTTGATTCTTGATATCGGTGTGCAACGTTTTTCCGTGTTCGTTTACCAGGTGGTCGACCAAGAGATCCAAAGTATCAATGACGCTATTGCAAATATTACAACGCAAGTCTGTTATATCCAATTTCAGAGTAAACCTACTTAAGTCTCGTATTCCAGCGAAAAATGCACCTTCAATTCCTTCGTGCGAGTCTAGGCTATGTTTTTTCAGATCAGCGGGATCGGGGTATTCTTGGTCGCAATAAGCGCATGCGAAGCCAATTCGACGGTAAGCGCGAAACATAGTGGCGTTCGAGCACTTGAGTATTTCTCGTATATTCACAAAATGTTTATATATCGCTTCTTTCCCAACAGTAAGACCTCTAATCCTGCCCGTTGCTTCATTACTATCAAGATTTTGCGGTACATCCTTAGCGGTTTTCCTTTTCCGATTGGCTTCACTCCGACCACCTATAAAGGAAAGCGCTATTAATTTTCTGTCTTCTTCAACCTACTTTACTCGGATTGTTTAACATAAAATGCTACGTTAGTATCAGTTAAGTTTAACGTCTTGGCCGTGTTTAGCCCGCATGTGTCCCCTCCAGCTACACTTTTGTACAAACGCGAGACCGCAGACGTCACACTTATACCGTCTATCGTCGGCGTGGATCCTCAAATGTTCGAGCAAGGTCCACTTGCGGCCGTACGACTTCAGGCAAACATCGCACTTGTATTCCCGGAGTCCCAAGTGTTTCACCATATGGTCTTTCAACTGACTGGACGTATAAAACGTCTTATCGCACTGTTTACATGGATGCCGCCTCTCCAGTAGATGGTCGCGTTTCATGTGAACGTTATACTGCCTTCGCGTGGTGAAGCTGCGATCGCACGCCGTACACTTGAGCGCCAAGACAACACCGTGCACCTGGTTAATGTGCCTTTGCTTCTGGCGATAATCTTTGAACATCTCCTCGCAGAACCCGCACTTATTCAAAAACTTGTTATTACCGTGAACGGACTTCATGTGCGACTTGCGGTTTTCCATTGTGGAGAACACTTTCTCGCAGTGGTCGCATTTGAACGTGCCGGTCAAATGCGACCGATAGTGAAGTTTCAACTGTTTGCTGTACACGAATCCCGCATCGCAGATCTCACAAACAAAATTCCTGATATGTACATTCATGTGCGCTAAGAGCATTTTGAACGTAGAAAACGTGTTCAAACAGATGAAGCATTTCAACTCGTTATCGTTATCGAATTTAAAGGGCACTATCTGGTTTTTGATGTCTGTATAGATTATCTTTTGGTGCTCGTTAACAAGATGTTCTATGAGAGCGTCTAAATCGTCGATACGTCTTTTACATATATTACATTGCAACGACGTGATATCTAGCTTGATATGGTAAGCGCTTTTATCAGATTTCTTAGTGAAGCATGCGTTTTTGATGCCCTCGTGCGTGTCTGCGGTGTGCGTCTTCAAATCGGACGGGTGTATGTATTGTTCTGAGCAATAACAACAGGAATACCCCTTCCCAGCGTAACATCTAATCGGTGTCGCATTGGACCACCGTAAAATCTCACCAATGTTATTAAAATGTTTTCTTAATTCGTTTGAAGTACTGTGACTGGATACAGAGAGGTGCTTTTGTATTTTTCCGGATAATGCTTTCCCATTAACGTTACCCTCACGTTGTTCACCTATAAAGAAAACGTTTCACTTTATTTTCGTTACGATTTTTATTTTATTTTAGTATTATTTTGATCTGATATTTTTTGTGTATGATTCTAACATAGTTACATAGATTTTATCATAAGTTAGGTATATGTCAAGATTTGGTTCATTTCACACTAGTCTCATGATATTCGAAGGTCTCGTGTACCTTTATTTAAAATAATACTTTCATTACACGATTTATAAGAATTAACAATTTACGGCAAATTATAAAAATTTTGGTCATAAAACTGGCCTTATAAATAGCTTCGATAACTGTTACATATCTCTTATCAAAATCTACATTAATTTTCTATTACGCATACACTATTTTCTTTTTATTTCAAACTTTTCCTGTTCCTCTTCATCTCAGACATATAAAAGATTGGTTTGTTTAAATAATAAACTTGAGATCGATAAATAAAATCACTTCTAGATTACTTTCAGTAATATGTATCAGATAAAAACTAATACCTATCATAACTTCTCCACGATTTTGTTTGATTTCCGTTTTTTGCGTAATTAAATAACAAGACTAATAATATAATATTTATTGACATAATAATAATATTTATTATATCAATAAAGTTTTATTTTATTATTTTACTAAAATCTTTAACTTAAAAAAGGGGAAGTTTTCGAATAAACATAAACGACGAAGTCTTACGCAAGAATAAAATAGGAATGATTATATTTTGCCCCAAATCAAAGTAAGAGATTCATATAGTAAAAGCTTATTACATAAATAATAGTAAGTATGTTTGATATTAGTACGCAAGATTTCTATGTAAAAATATTACAGATAAATAAAATTTCTCATATTTAAATAATTCAAATAAATATTTTTGAAGTGAAACTTCTTTATCGGGGTTGGAAAAAAATTTAGTGTAACATTTTTTCGTTACGCGTGACATTTTTCCGTTACGCGCCATCTTTTTCTTATCCCTACCACGCGTGATTCACGTATTTCTGTAAAGTTGCATATAGTAAATTATTTTTTTAAAGAAGTTTCACTTCTTACGTGTGTACACTAGTACAGGCACACATTTTTTATCATTATCATTGTATTCATCATCGACATAATTAATATAACTTACAAACGTTGTATGATATTCAAATAATTATCTTAAAATTATTACACACTTTATGTATGTATATCATGTATAAGAGAGAAATATGTTAAAATAAATATAAAAAAAACTTGGAATGTGCTTAAAAATTGGTTACAAAATTCTACACCCATATTGCAAGCGCTCTATTGACCATAATGCATACCACCTATTTATTCCGTAACTATAGCAACTCGTCATAGGAGATCAAAATAAAAGAGTACCCCAGAATTTCTTCACCGTTAAATTAAATCTACGACTTATAAAACATCCTCTCCATGCTTAGACCGCATGTGACTACGCCAGTTACACTTCTGTATAAACCCTTGTCCACAATGTTGGCACTTGAAGCGCCTATCGTCACTATGTATACGCATGTGTTCCCTCAACGTTTTCCGCCTCGCAAACGCCTTATCACACGCCTCACATTTGAACGTCCTCGTTCCCGTATGCTTCACCATGTGTTCGTACAAATCGTTGCATTCACGCCGTTAGTTCACCGACGCATTCGCGAGCGGCAGCGAAACAACGAAAAATCTGTCAGTAGTATGGCAGGTTTTCGCATATGATATGTCTCACTCTAGCACATAGATAGATGAAATAGTTGCGTCCTTGTCAGTATTGTTTCGCAAGGAACTGCGAAATGGCCATTACACAGACGCATTGCGAAAAAGTTGCGCAAACATTGCTGTTTACTAACGTTCCGCAGATATTTCGCTACGCAGTAGTTTCGCAGAGATTCGCTGCCGCATACGAATGCGTCGGTGTACTAACGGCAAAAGGCGTTAAAGAACTTCATTTCGCACATCGTACACGCAAACCGAAGTTCTTCTCGCACTGCTCACATTTGAAAATGCCCTTCTTGTGACTCTCCGAGTGACCGCGTAGTTGCTTCACATTTACGAAACCCGCGTCACAAAACTCGCACACATAATTTCGTATGTGTACATTCATGTGCGCCAGAAGCATTTTGAACGCACCGAATTTCTCCATACACATGTAGCATTGCAACTCTTGGGAGACAAATTTGAATGGTACTATCAGATTTTTGATATCCGTGTATATTTTTCTATCGTGATCGTCGGATAGGTGATCCATTAGGATGTCCAGATCGTTGATGGTATCTTCGCATAGGCTGCATCGCAAGTCGGTTATGTCAAGTTTGATACAATAGCCGTTCAAATGTGCCTTCTTTGTGAAACAGGCGTCATCTATACCCTCGTGGGATTGTAGGGTATGGAGCTTCAAGTCTGACGGGTCTAGATATTGTTCAGAACAATAACAACACATGTATCCCCTGCCTCCGTAACTGCGTATGGGCGAAGCGTTTGAGCACTTTAGAATCTCACGAATATTACTCCAATGTTTATTCATTTCCTCGTTCAAACTGCGCTTAACTTTATTCGACTCTGTCTTCGCAATTAATGTATCTACACTTTCCCATTCAATGTTAACTTCTCCTTGTACACCTATAAAGAAAACGTTAATTTTATTGCTATTCAGGCAACTTATTGAAGTACTTATAGAACAAGTTTTCACTGTTGATGGCCATGATCACATAGACAATGAGTACGCAACTTTATTTCTGTGCACTTTACATTGCTCCATACAAATTTTATCCTAATTTCAGCTCAAATGTTGAATGTATGAAGCAGTGAACTTAATATTTTACGAATAGTACGATTCGTGCATTGCCAACTATACGTGACTACATTTCAACTAGCAGGAGCAGCTTCAAACGTATATTTATTTATTTGGCATCTTCACATCCATAATTTGTGCATCATTATAACTTTAGTTAAGGAAGAGCGGGTCCTCCTGACACAGGTTTTTGTAAACTTACTAGGAGGACTCATCCACTTACTGTCTTTGAAAATTGTGTGTATGAAATAAATATATTTTTCATTTTCATTTTTCATTTTCATTAAATACTAGAAATCAAATTCTTGAATGCTAGAAACTAAAAACGTTAACTTTTGTCCATTGTTAAGAATTCCTGGTAATTTAACAAGTTTATTGTAAATTTTAAGTAGAATTCAATTTTATAATTTTCCATTTCTGATACGAGACAATTATAACGAGTTTTACAGTTAATAATGGCGATCTATAGTCAATCAAAATGTTTAAATTTCCTTAAATCTTAGAAAGAATCATTTCAAATAATGTTTCTCTGGTAACAGACAATAAGTGCAATTTACCATGTGCATTGGAAATTAAGAACTCCAATTAATCAAAGAAATTGGTCAATTATTTTCATTTTTAAACTAATGCAGCAAGTTGGTTGTCATAAGTTTCATATCTCCAAGAAATAAGCAGGTTTTAATGTGCTTTGTCCAAAATTAGAAGTACGTGAGGAACATCGTTTAAAAAAATACCAGAACTTCTGGTTTTAATAAAACAGATTAAATAATAAAAAAAACAAACTATCATTAATAATCGTATATTTTTTAAAATTTATTTTCCATTAACATTGCTTTTACGTATCGATTATTTTTAACAATTAAAACAGTACTCTTTCGCGCCTTACTTTTATGTACATTTATGAGATATGTAGGTAGTAAAAAAGCGTTTGAATGCTCTGTATATTTACAAGTTAATTATAGGATGGAAGCTATTTCGATTCGACAATAAAAGAAAAAATAAAATATCGCTTGCTGTTAATTAAAAGAATAACATGTTGGGCCGATTTCGATATGTTCGTTGTCGTCAGGAGAACAATGTTATGAAAGAAAAACTCAAGAAATTTGCGCCAAAAAAGAGCGTATGTGCCGAGCACACGTGTCAGATGTTAAACTTCGTTGGCAAGATTCATAGATATCAAAATCGTCGCCTTACTCCATGACGTGACGGTATTGCCATGACGCGACCTTGAAATTTATTCTCAACGCGCCTAAAGAAGTTTCACTTCAAAAATTATACATACTTCACGCGTATAACAGTTCGCGCGAAGACAGAATGTCTGACGGCAGCTAGATGTCCAATATATTTCACATAGGTACTACAAGTCCTCCCCATGTTTAGTTCGCATGTGACTACGCCAACTACACTTCTGAACGAACGCCTGTCCACAATGTTCACACTTAAACCGCCTATCATCTTCGTGTATGCGCATGTGTTCGCGCAGCGTCTTCCGGCGTCCGTACGCCTTGTGGCACACGTCACACTCAAACGTTCTAACACCCGTGTGTTTCACCATATGATCTTTCAGGTCTTGATTCTGAAAGAAATTCATATCGCACAGTGTACACGCGAACCGCCTTTCCACCAAATGATCCCGCTTCGTATGTATTCTCAAGCCGCTCTGTGATGCAAATGTTTTGTCACAGGCTTGACACTTGATGGCCACTTCTTTCATACCGTGAACGTCGATCTGGTGTTTCAGTTTGCGGCGATGCGAAGTGAACAACTCTTTACAGTACCCACACCTGTTCATCTTATTCGCGAAAATGTGTACCGCCTTTTCGTGCATTTTCTTATTGCGTTGGTTAGAGAATACTTTGGCACAGAACTCGCATGGAAACGACCCGTTTTCGTGGCCGCTGGAATGGTTCTTCAGCATTGCGCTGTTGACAAATCCGGCGTTGCACGTCTCACATATATAATTACGAAAGTGCACGCTCATGTGCTCTAGTAAACCCTTGAACCTAACGTACACTTGTAGGCAAATAGCACATCGAAGAGTGTCTGTATCGAACTTGAACGGCACTATATGATTTTTTATATCCGTAAACATTTTGATGTCGTGATTTTTAATCAAATGGCCTATCAATTTATCTACGCTTTCAATCCCTTCTTCGCATAGGTTACATTTCAGGGCCGTTATGTCCAACTTCACAAGATACTTGGACATAACGACTCCCTTCATAAACTCCTTTTTACAGCTAGTACTATGTCCATTTATGGTGTGCTCTTTTAAAACAGCCGGTTCTGCGAACTGCTCATCGCAGAAGCAACAAGCATAACCTTTGCCACCAAAACAACGTATGGGTGTTGCGTTTGTACACTCCAAAATTGTCCGAATATTAAAACGATGTTTAACAATCTCCCTCTGTATTATTTCCGGCACCTCTTCGGTAAATTCGTTCTTGCATACGATAGTTATCATCCGCTTTACTAACTTTGGCTCAGTTTTAGAGCTCCTTGCGACATTTTTACGTTGTATACCTACAAAGAAAAACAGGAGTTATTGACGGACATGATATCTACAGTTCTGGTGCCATTAGGCGCGGTCAAGAGTATTTCATAAAAACTTGAGGAATCAATAATATTACTAACTCATAACTCTTTCATTTTAGTGGAAACTAAAATGAAAGAGTTCACTTAAAAAAATTTGTATGTAATAATAATGACTCTGAATATGTAAAAAGTAATAATGACTCTTTTTAAACTTATAGGTAAAAGATTCTCTTTTCAAAGTACATCTCGTTACACAGTCTCATAAATCTTTTTAAGGACCTAAAATAGCGAATTATAATAAGAATTCAATATTTTGTGACCTCAATTAATACATGGATTCATAAAAAATATTACTGTTATAAGTTAAGTTTCTATGACCAAATAAAATGATTATAAGTGTATCGGAAACAAGGGTGCATCCGTACGTTGAAGCTTTTGAACGTAAAAATTTATTCCATGTCCAAATATTTAAATCTCTTTTCTTTGCCTTGCATGTGTCACAAGAATAAATGCATGCTATTGCTCTTATCCACATATAATGTGTTGAAGCTATGGTTGTATTCTTTGCCTCTTCTCTGCTTCATGTAGTATATAATGGTATTTATTGCCTTTTGTCTGACAAGCTGGATATGCTAAGTAAAGTCCGAGTATAAGATTCTACGGTCTGACTCCTTTATCATGGTTCTCCTTTGTGACAAATTCTTTGAAGCAATACATTTAATTGCAGAAATTGTATGAGAGTAAAGGCCTTGATCACTACATAGTATAAAACAAAGTCGCTTTCTCTGTCCCTACGTCCCTTTGCATGCTTTTAAATCTTTAAAACTACGCAACGGATTTTGATGCGGTATTTTTTAATAGATAGTGATTCAAGAGGAAGATTTTGCTATATATTTTATTTATAATGTTTTAGACAAAGCGGGCAAAGCCGCGGGCGGTCAGCTAGTAAGATATAAGGCGCGTTGATGATGCCGCAGGTTACAGGTATATTGGCAAATCCACGTCGTCGTGTCCTTCAAAAACATGTTCACAGTACATAGCTTGTCTACGCTGTTTTTAATTTAAATTTGATTTGTTAATCAATAAGTATACTTATAAAATACGCCACTCTTTGTGAACCTCTTTGGGATACTGAATAGTTTATAGGTAAGCATGAAACCGGCAAAACTTATTTCTTAGATACGACTATATTTAATTCAATCAATGTCAGACAAAGAAAATGTGATTTTGGGTAATTCCGGAATAATAAACAGAAATCCAAAAGGAGATAAATTCAAACACAGTGTTCTTTATGTTATATTATGTAATGTACGATACAATATTACAAAATCACATCACAACACTTCACTTATAATACGAACAGTTCTTGGGAAACGCATTCATCTTAGGCCATACCTTGGCGTACCATCAGGCGAGATCATGGTCAAGCGCTGCCCTAATGTATCTTAGACTACATATGTATATAAACTGACGCAGAAGCTGTCTATGTGATCAAACTAGCAGCCCTTTTGCGTTAGACAAAGATAGAATATACATTTAAACCATTAGCCGAAAAGAGCTAGCAATGTAACCGACTAAACGCAACCCGGCTAATTAGGTGACTTCAGACGGATCGTATTTGTACACATATGCCGTTTCTACCTCAGTTTATATACAGCATGTAATCGTTAATTGTCCACAGGCGATTATTCCGTAACTATTACAGACATCAAAAAACTTTAAACTGATATCGAAAGTACTTTACGTAATGAGTAAAATGACACTATTAACTTTTTAAAAATAAAACGGGAAATATTGATATCTGCAATAGTTACGAAATAATTGCTTGTGCATACTTAACGATTACACCCGGTATATGTA
>CAJQZM010041727.1:0-28655 GCA_907164665.1 Colias nastes | reverse complement strand
ACATTTAAACTTCCTCTCGTTCGTGTGCGTCGCCAGATAATGTCCCAACATATGCCGCTTTATAAAGAAGCCCATGCTACACACTGAACAGGCGTAAGGCCGTTCTTTTAGGTGTACACTGCGCATGTGCAGCATCAAATTCGACTTAAGGTTAAACTTTTTATCGCACATATCACATTTGATGCCTTCAACGTTGTGAACTTGGGACATATGCCGAGTTTTCTGGTAGTAATTCTTGAACCGAGCCTTGCAAATTTGGCACACGCTATCTCCCGCTATTCCTTTATGTTCTGTATTCACGTGCGCTTTCTTCTTCGACTCAGCGGCGAACACTTGTCCACAATGCCGGCACGGAAAGCTGGATTTCTTCTTGACATGCGTTGTTTCGTGACGATTGAGCCGAAAGCTGTTGACGAACCCTGCCCCACATATGGTGCATATAAAGTTCCTGTAGTGTTCGTTCATGTGCTGCATCAGCAGCTTCATGTTGTGGAATATCTCATTGCAGAGGCAGCAGTTTATTTGTTGTTCGTTAGTCAGTTTGAACGGCTGGAAGTAATCCGTGACGTCGAGGTAATACTTCTTGTCGTGAACTATGACTAGATGGTTGGTTAGGGCCGCTATCGTGTCCATGGGGGAATCGCACAGCGTGCATTTGAGATCGACTATATCTAGGAACGCTACGAAGCTGCTCATGCCCGATCCCGCCTTGTACGACGGTTTCTCTTTGCCGTGATCGTAATGCGTGTGTCGCCTCAACTCGTCGGGATCGGGGTATGCTTTGAAGCAGTACGCGCATATATAGCCGGCGTCGTTGCGATCTTTGAACGGCGTAATGTTCGAGTGAGTGAGCAACATGTTCAAGTTGTGCCACTGTTTTTGCATCTCCGACAGATGCCGTTCGCGGTACACAATATCATCAACGTGCTCACTCGGCTCGCACTCACTCTCTTCCAATATCGTCCGTTTTCGTCTTTTCCGCGCTCCAGTGCGGCCTATAAAAGAAAAATAGCTGTTTGACTCGCCGTTTCGGTATCACAACGTAAAATCACACTGCAACTTAAATAAAACCGCTTATATTCCTGACGTGTACATACATATTATCACAAGTCAAGAAGGATTTTCAATACAACATTATATTTATATTTTTATGGTCATATTATATATCACTAGTATAAAACAAAGTCGCATTTCGCTGTTTGTGTCTGTATGCTTAGATTTTTTAAATGACGCAACAGATTTTTATTGATATTATTTCATCGAGTGATTCTCGAGGAAGGTTTAGATATATAATTTATTGAATTTTAGACAAAGCGAGCGTAGCCGCGGGCAGAAAGCTAGTGTGTTTATAAATCAAACAAAATGTAATCTTATAAATTAGTTTATTACTTCATCCTCTAGGCTAAGTTTTCATGTTGAACGGAATGGTATTATAAAAATAGTAATTAGCCAATACAGACCAATATAGGCTTTGATAATTAATTTAAAACATCAAAAAGCATAAACATAGAAAGGATTATACTTAAAACAAATGTTCAATAGACAATCTATATTATTTGCTTTGACTTCGACGATTACTTATATAATCCTGTAATGGTTCCATATTATCTTTAAAAGAAATACTATCAACTCAAGACTCAAGGCCTACTATCTCTTGCATTGTACATCATAGAGAACAATCGCATACTCATATAGGTACGCGATTAGAGTCTCTATAATATACTACGTAAGAGATTTAATCGCGTGCCATCGGGATACCGCTACCCACGGCGGTAGCGGATACCACTCTAAGGGCCGATTTTTCAATCCTTGGTTAAAATTTATCCGTCCAATAAAGTATTACACGAACATTTTAAAATGTCACCTGTAAACTGTCAAATACGGACAATTAGAATACATTTTTGAAATGGTAGTTTAATACGTTATTCGATGAATAAGTTTTAACCAGGGATTGAAAAATCAGCCCTAAATCATACATTCAGATTAAGTAGTAACAAATAGAACTTATATGGAGTAGATAGAGATGCTTGTGATGAGCTACCATGTACGTTGATCCTTTTTAAATAATCATGTTTATACATAAAAATCATATAAATAGTAATCAAATGTGTCGAAATGGAATTACGAAATGAACGAAGTGTTTATATAAATTTAAAAATGTCTCGTTTTAAGCAAACTATTAGAATGAACGAAGTATATAAAACATATTTTTATTGGGGTAGTAGTAAAATTGAAAAAAAAAAGTGAAAAAGAAGTATTCTTAAAACTGGCACCTGTAAATATTTCTATAAAGATTTCCGATAATCAATAATATCTGTAATTGCACTTGTCTTTAAGGAATGCACTCTGTTGTGATTTTTTTGTTAATTTTATGCCCGTTTTAACCAATATATTTAACATTACTTCAAAATATACTAATTTTCTATTCTGATTGAATTATTTAAGTCTTACTCTTTTTATTAATATTTATATCTTTTATTTCATTTACATTTGCACTCTTATTTAAATATAGTAAATACAAAAAAAAAATCAACACACGATATTGATATTATAAACCATCTATAAAATCTTAAATATGCTCAGGCACTTTAAATATTGCGAATGTAACAGCAGAGGAAAGTGTTTAACAGTGTCAATAATTTCACATAGCCAAGGTAAAGGCACCCGGGAAACTTCTTGAAAAAAAAGTGGAAACTTTTTAAGTGTCACAAGAAGTAACATGATTAGATGTAATTTCCAAAACAAGCTATTAAAACTAACTCATAACTTTTAAAATAATTTTTAAACGTGTTTTTTTCATACCAATTCTTCATTGTATACAAAAATTTCTACACTAGGTCAATCTAGCCTTCTATTCGTGTGATAAAAATATTAGTCGAACCTCTGACCTGAGGAAGTCACCTTTTTCCTATAGCAGTATTATTACCAAGGTGCGAAAGCGATGGCGCTAGACGATCTTTATATCGCTGTCATTTTTCCACACGGGAAATAATACTGCTGCGAGACATCACGGTACGGGGGCTGTAGCTGGTGAAAAACGGTCAATTGTTTAAGGCAACCTAACTATAAAGCCTGGCCTGCCAAACAATTCCCTAAAATTGAACCCATATAGATACTTGTATTGGTAAAACGGACATATCTTCAATCACAACCTACTATAACAACTACGCCATTCTCTGACCCTCCTTCTCAGCAAGAGCTTTAATTTTACTCTCCGCTGCGATTTCTTTCAACGTCATCTCCCGATTATCAATCAGATGTTTGACGTCATCAAACTCCTTGAATATATCGAGGTCGTCTTGATGCAAACGCACGTGGCTCTTGAGGCTACACTTTTGCATAAACGTCTTCTTACAAATCTCGCATTGGAACCGTTTGTCGTCGTCGTGGATTTTCATGTGTTCCTTTAGCGTTCTCAATCGCGAAAAGTTCTTTCCGCACACATCACATGCGCACATTTCGGAGCCCGTGTGCCTCGTCATGTGGTCTATAAGGCCTCGTTTAGAAAAGAAGTTCGCGTTACACTTATCGCATAAGTAACTCTTTTGCTGTAGGTGGTGATGCTTTATATGCCTGTTCAGTTCGAACTTCTTCTTGTACGTCTTGTTGCAGGCATTGCAGGGATAAACGATCGGGGTTTCGTTGTGCACTTTGACCATGTGCTCGCTACGGTCGTAGTAACTGACGAATATTTCGGGACAGTGCGGGCATTTGTTCCTCAACCAGCCAGCCGTGTGCACACCCTTTTCGTGATTCCTCTTCTTCGTCAACGACGTGTACGTTTTCTCACAAAAATCACAGGGAAAATTACCTTGATAGTGCGTCTTTCCGTGCTTTCGTAACGCCGCTATAGTGATGTAGCCAATACCGCATTTTTTACAACAGTAATTCCTATAGTGACTGCTCATGTGGTGATACAGATTCTTAAACGATATATGCACTACCGAACATACGACGCACGTGAAATTCTGTCCATTCTCAAGTCTGAACGGCAGAATGATATCCTTTATATTCCTATGTATTGTTTTGTTGTGTTCGGACACTAAATGGTCCTTGAGATCGTTCAGGTCTTTCATGCTGCGATTGCACACTTGGCACTGTAAGTTCGTGATGTCCAGTTTGATGGGGTTATAGCTGAGTTTATAGTCGAGCATCGAGTTGATTTTCGCTTTCTCCGACTGTTGTGCCGTGTGTTCCCGCAACTCTTCTATTGTGGGGAAATATTCCGCGCAGTAGAGACAAGAGAATCCTCGCATCGTCTTGTCTCTGAACGGGCTCGCGTTGGAGTATTGCAGTATGGCGGTGAGGTTAACTCTGTGCTCTATGCGCTCTGGGGTAGCGCTATCATCGGATTTCTTTTTCTTTCTCTTGCGCTTGGGCGCGTCGCCGTCCGTTCCTATAACAGAAACGAAGTACATCTCAATTATCTTGATCCACTCTCTTCTTATTATTTACGTGTGTTAAGCGTCTTCTCTGTCGATCGCCTTTTACTCTTTGGCGCCGTTTACTTTACGTCCTCTATTAAGCGAATTATTATAGTTTTGCGGGTTTTATTGCTGTTGAAGGAAATAATACATGTGTGGCACAATTTCATGTTTATTGGCATTTCTATGAATGTAACAGAACAATCATGAGTTCTGTTGCTTAGTAAAAACGTTCGTAGATAATTTAGATGTGATGACGCCAAAAATCCTATTTTAATATATTTTAGACGATAGTCTATAGGTCGCTATTATACCTATTTGGTGAAATAATAGTATAAAAATGCTTTATTTCGAGTTTAATAAAACGATACTCGGCTTTTAGCCTCTGCTTTTTGACAATCCCATTATGTGAAGCATCATTGAATAAAGAAGAAGGACCGTATACATTACAGTCTTTCTCACTCTACATAACATTTCTGTATGATAGAAAGTGATCAGAGATATTTAAAAATACATAAACTTTATGATTCAACAAGTCATACGTGTGTACTGTGTATGTTCTTATAATCACGTGAATATAAGTTCTTATTGTTATAATTTAGAAACATAGCCCTAATTTTGAACCTCAAAATATTGGGTTTAAACCAATACATATAATATCATCTTTATAATCTCATATCTTCAATAAATTGAAGCTACAGATACTATTTTATCGTATGTAAAGTAATAGTAATATTCTTTTCAACTAAAAACACCTACCTATATACTTAAAATTCACAAAACGAGGATAGTATTATCCGTCGATATTATAGAAAATATAACTTACCTTTTCAAATTATCATAATATAGATTTAAATCGACGAACTCCAAAAAAAAAAAACACTAGCCATATAATATAGAAATTTTCATTTACGAAAAATTATTACGATTTGAATTTTGTCTTATTAAAACACGCATAAATTTTCAATAATAGTTCACTAGGTGATAATAATTTTCTATACGATAAATAAAGGGTACCTATAATGCTCACGGGTGGAAAAACATGTTGTGAAAACAACAACACATATCTAAGAAAAAGCAAATGGCGGCAGTGCAAAATTATTAAACAGAATCGTAATTAAACAGAATATTTTAAGTATTTTATATCTCTATTCTCTACTATCTAGTATCTACTGTTAATATTCATTCTTACACTATAAAGAAGAAATATTTTTTCATTTTTTTTTTTTGATAAAATCTAACTCAAAAACTAGTAAATCAATTTTAGAAAATAATTTTACCATACACGAGTAACATATAATTATAATGTATTTTATCCCGGGTCAAGTTTTGGAAAAGGAATCTCACACGCATGAAGGTAGATATTAGGACGTAGGTAAGCATCCGCTAAGAAAGGATTTTGATCAATTCTACCCCCAAGCGGATAAAGTAGGGGACGAAAGTTTGTACCATGAAAATTTATCTTATCCACGCAGGCGAAGCTGCGTGCAAAAGCTAGTATTCTATATTTTCAAATAACGATACTTTTAATCAATTTTGCATTGCCGCTACACACACATAGATAGATATAAAAAATAGGAAGAAAATGGAAGAGTTGGCGTATGAGAATTGTTACAAATTTTATTCATTTTACTAAAATGAGATACATAAAATTTTGATATTTAGTTTTATAGTATTCAAAATCTTTATACATAAAGTTTATAATATACAAATAAAAAATCGTAGGAAAGTAAAACTGTACATTGAATATATTTTTTTTTTAATTGTTGGGACGATATCAAAGCCAAAAAATATAGTTTTGAGAATTTTATGACTGTTAATATTCATTCTTTGTCCGGGCTTAACTCAAAAAGTACTTCAAATCTTGCATGAATATTACTAACAGTTCGGGTCAACATATAGGCCATATGTCATCACGTTAAGACCAATAAGAGCGGAGCGGGCAAAACCGCGTGGCACAGCTAGTGTACAATTATCGGTGATGAAATGCTAAAAATAATATTCCAATTGACTACGCGAGCTTATATCCCTACTAACTAACTAACTCTGCCTGTCTGTCTGTCTGTCTGTTACGTTTTCCCGCCTAAACCTCTCAACCGATTTTGATGAAATCTGGCACAGACAATATTTAGACCCTGAGAAAGAACATAGGCTATCTTTTATCAAAACACCACGCGGACGAGGCCGCGGGCCGAAGCTAGTACTTAATAAAAACTATCTATTCAATAGAATTTAAAAGGAGATGTCCTAATGTAAAGATATATATAAAACGCAGCTCTTCCAAGTCCTTAGAAAAACATGGCTTTTAAGTTTTGTGTTTGGGCTGGGTCTACATACACAAAAATATTGAAAATATTAAAAGTCAAATTTCTATAATAAAAAAAAAAACATTTCGGCTCATACAATTACCGCTAAACTTTGTCACTTAACCGGGCTAAAAATTATTTGCTTATTATATTTAATTATTTTAGAAATTATAACCGATTTTAAACGCGTTTTATTCACTATTGCGTACAACATCGCGTTAAAGCACAACCAAAAAAATTTTTTTTTCCAACTACCCGCACAATCACAAAACCGCTATAGCCGATAACGTCATTCGACATCGATCACTTACGTTTGGCGGACGTCTCGGCGCCGGGCTCCTCGCGCTTCGGTTTCTTCTTGGACGTGGACGCTTTGACCGTGCGCTTTTTCGGCTTAGTATCGTCGGCCGATTCGAACTTTATCGGCACGTCGTACTCTGAAAATGGGGTGCGTGTGAGTAAATTGGAAGAATCCTGGAAGAAATCGCTTCAAAGCGATAAGGCCGCCAATTTGTACGGTGAAGATTCCTTTTGTATGTTATTGTATTTTATATCTGTGCATTGTACAATAAAGTGTTTTTTATTATTTATTTATTTAAATTGATAATTTTAATATTTATAGTAACACACCAATAAACAAAGTACAACTTGAATTAAATCTGTGCGTTTAATGTACCTAGGTCAAAATCGAGTCTGAAGGAAAGGCCGGTTACATACAAACATACAGGTGAAGCTAATATTATATAAAAGCGTGTTAGCGCCATCACTTTCCCACACTGAAAATAAAACTATAAGACATCACGGTAATTTATTCTATTCTATAAAATTTTCAAAAATTTCAATGCTACCTATGAACAGGGAGGGTTTCTAGTTTTTTAACTTACTGACTGGCAGCTGATTGATGAATCTTTCTATTTTCGAACGTGCAAGATAGACATGCAGCATGATCGTTTAGATCGGTGCATCTCATGTAAAAGCTTGCACTGTATGTATTCAAGTTGGACGTGAACTGTATATAAATGCATCATTTGATATTTTTAGACGCGTATGCCTAATAACAGTACAAGTAAACGCATGTCATGCTGCATTACCGTCTACATAATAAATCAATAATAGTTCTATCAATATACCTGCACCAGAGAAATCGTCGTCCATATTGTCCGAATTCACCTCGGAATCATCGGGTCCCAATTCAATTTTAATCGTCTCCGCTGCAACAGAATAATACAAATGACTAATACATAATATTTAAAAGAGATTGATGAGGTATAACTATCTTAACTAATATTATAAATGCGAAGTAACTCTGTCTGTATCCTCTTCACGCCTCAACCACTGAACCCTAGTAACAGTACTATGTCACCTCAAAAAGGACATAGGATAGATGTTATCCCTAAAATCCCATGGAGACGAAAACTATGCTGCTAGTTTGGTTTAATAATCTCCAACTACCCCGTAGTTCTTATAATTAATTACAATTATGGTCACGCACGGTAGCACTCACGTTTGAACGCCACCTCCTGCAGCCGCTAATCTCAAGAACTACGGGTCGGATTTGAAAAATTCTTTCGGTGTTGGATAGCCCATTTATCGAGGAAGGCTTATAGGCTATATATCATCACGCTAAGACCAACAGGGAGGAGCCATGCGGGTGCAACCGCGAAGCGCAGCTAGTTAATTGTAATGATGGTATTACGTCTGCTACTCACGTTTGAACGCCACCTCCTGCAGCCGCTTGAACCGCTCCTCAGTATGCTGCACCTGCTTCTTGAAGTTGAACGCGTTGCGCAGCTGCGTGACGCACACCTCGCATATACCCCCATTGCTGTTCCCGTGGAGAGCCGTGGACAACTGCGGGCAAACAATTTTAGCTGTTAATTTGTGTTTTTTTATTGTTTTGCCCGCTTCTCGACATGTGAATGTTCCGTTTAACTAATGAATAACTAAAAATCATAATAATATTAAGAAACAAATTATTATATTTTTGTCTTGTAATTAAGTTATTATAGCATTCAAATGGGGCTAACACACAATATTTTAGTATATGTATTTTATCATACGTATATATTATACATAACAAGTATTTAAATATTTTATTTCATTTTTATATTCGTATTTAATCATAACACAAACATTCATTACACAAAAACATAGAAAATACATATGTAGGGGTTTTGCTTAGTTACAAAGGATATAATGTAATAATAAATGTAATGTGTAACACAGTGTGAAACTTCCAATTGACATCGCCGGACGTATACGCCGAGCGCATTAAATATGTATGCTTCATAAGCGAGCCTTTCAACGAACTATGGACATGGCAGCGATAAGCCTTACATCAAAAATTCCGGATTTTTGGATGGATCAGCCTAGAATATGGTTCATTAGGGTTGAATGCATGCTAGCCCCGCAAAAATCGGTTCGAACATATCCATATCTACATAAAAGGTCCATTACCCATAACAGTACATGGATATAGATACTGTTTAACTGTCATTGATCGATACACACGTTGGCCAGAGGCTTTACCTATTCGTGATATTACCTCCGAGACAGTAGCAAAAATTTTATACGAAAATTGGATATATCGCTATGGGTGTCCAATCAGACTCACGAGTGATCAAGGCCGGCAATTTGAGAGTTCATTGTTAATTCATAAGTTCCCTAAAGGGAACTTATGAATTTACTTGGTATAAATAGGATTCGTACGACTAGTTATCACCCTCAGGCAAACGGCGCTGTAGAACGCTGGCATAGGACACTCAAAGCAGCGCTTATGGTACGTTTATCGAGTAAATCATGGGTTCAGGAGATGCCCACAGTTCTTTTAGGTTTACGAGCCGCGTATAGAAGCGATTCTGGAGTTTCAGCTGCTCAACTAACCTTCGGGCGTACCCTACGGTTACCCGGAGATTTTTATGACAGCACGAAAAATACTACATCATTAGAACCTTTCGAATATATAAAATAAATACAGAGTCAAGTTAAGGCATTACAACCAGTTCCCGAATCTCATAGTAATTCTCGTTCATTTTTTGTTCATCCCGATCATTCCAAAGTAAATTTCGTTTTTGTACGGGATGACTCAGTGCGTAAACCTTTGAAACCACCCTATGACGGTCCTTACCACGTAGTGGAAAAGAGGTCCAGGGTTTACATAGTTCAGTTACCAAATCGGCAAGCTGCAATCTCGATAGACCGACTCAAACCAGCGCACGTATTAGCCAAAAATGAATCAAAGATTACTGAATCGAAAAATACACCTGAACCTCCCGTTTCACCAGGAATTGAACGACCTCCCACCCACGACCTCAGTTCGAAGAACCCGTTCCGGTCGGTTCATTAAACCCCCAGTACGTTTTAATATACATAATTTTAAGTATGTTATCTACTATATACGATAATAGCTGTAGCTATATAATTCTATACTCTATGTATCTCTATAAAACATAGTATCGCATAAGACCTATATGAAGTTGGCAACTAACTGAATAAAAATGAGTGTTTCTCAATTCTATTCGATTGTACTAGGTTCGTACCAGAATGTACCGCTTTTTATTTCGTTGGTACCCCAAAGAGGTGGGAAACATAGGGTCGTAGTTATATAGTTCGATGCCGACCTAGAAATACAGCATTTTTTTAAATGCTAACTCAAAGCATTTCGTTTGTACCGGATTGTACCGTTATCAGAACCGGAAAAAAAAAATATTAAAAAACTAATATTCACGTTTATATGTATAAATATACATGAAGATACTAAATAAAATTCGATGCCAACTCAAATAGTATCGTTTGTATCGGATTATACCTTCTCCAGAATTTCAGAAAACCAATTTGTTATTCCGTATATGTGTTCATAACCGAAAATGTGTGAAATGTACACAAATAGGAACAAACGCAAAGATCCAGGGGACATGCTCGGATAAGTTCGAAAAAAGTTGCTAAATTTTTAAATGTGAGGATTAATGATGGTATAAACGTAATACTAAAGAGTACGAACGAGTACGAAACTTGAGCTCATAGTTGTAATTCTATAATCTTATGGAATAACCGATTTTCCCCAAAAATACATTCATTTTAGATGCCAACGATCAAGTTATCGGATAATGGGATGGCAATGCACGTATCGACAATTGATACGACTGGTTAATAGTGCATAAAAAAAAACGATTTTTATCTGGCATGGAACGATCAGCTGTTGTCAAAGAACTACAGGCAGACGGTGTATATGTCTGGCGAAGGGAAAATGCCAATCAAAAGATGGAGTTCGGCGACCCTGAGCCTGCACATTTGTATACAGAAGATGTTTTGCGAAAAGCTAAGCAATTGGACAATGATTAGCAGTTAGGCCTTATCAACGTTACTAATCCGATTCGATCCGTAGAACAACTTCAATATGAAGCTGAATTTGCGGGTTATCTGAAAGAAGTCTGTTCGAATAAATTTTACACTTTCTATTGGAGTGAAGGACAAACTTACTTGTACAAAGAAACCTTCAAATATAAAGATTGTGATGCTGGTTCTTTGTCGATCGATGCTACGGGATCTTTTATCGGCCGAATTATAAGGCCTGACGGTACCAGTCGGAGTATATTTTTGTATCAAGCGGTAGTACCATTCCACGGGAAAATTTTACCAGTCTTTCAAGCAGATTCAGAAAAGCATGATGCCAATTTCCTTTCGTACTGGATGAAAGAGTGGCGGCGTTCAGGTGTGCCGACCCCCAGAAAAGTGGTAACGGATTGCTCTTTGGCTTTGCTAAATGCAGTTTGTATGGCCTTTTGCGAATGCACTTTGAGTGTGTACGTTCAAATCTGCATACAAAAGCTCCAGTCACCCGACAAAAATCCACAACCACCGTGCATAGTGCGTATTGACATTGCCCATCAGATCAAATTTGTCTGCCGATGGAAATGCTTCGAAGGGAAACATTTCAGTGTGAAAGATTTTTTCGTATAATGTAATAATAAATGTAATGTGTAACACAGTGTGAAACATCCAATTGACATCGCCGGACGTATACGCCGAGCGCATTAAATATGTATGCTTCATAAGCGAGCCTTTCATTAGTACACCTAACAACCCTAAACATACATGCATTACACTCATACAAAATAATTACATATAATATTTATTATTTCATAACATAGTCGCGGTATTAGCGTTGTATGCGTACCGCGACAGAATCATCACTAATAGAGCGGGTAGATCGAAATACTTTAACATCAAGTTTCTTCATAATTTAAAATTAGATCAGTTCGAACTTCGATCTTAGTTATTGAATGCGCATATTGTCAGTGTTTTTTATTTCGTATATTTTAATGTTCAAAGTGTTTCTCGTGTATACTAATTATTGTACTGAAACATTTCTCCTTCTATGTGGAATCAATAAACAATTAATCTGTGAGTGTGTGATTTTTTCGTGCATAACAAAAAGGTACTGTATATTCATCTCCACGCACCCCACAAAAATGAAAAAAATTTGTAAAAAAGAGAAAAAATCGATCACGAGGTGGGCTTAAATAAAATATAATATTTTTGTCTTTTTATCCCTGCAAGTTAATCCCTTTCGAGGCAAAATAAACACATCTTTCTTTATTTCCTTGTAATGTGTCAGTTGTCGTAGGTAATATAAGAAAATTGAAAGTGTTAAATACGCTATCCGTGGCTTCTATGACATGCTTACAGCTATGTCCCTGCTGATATAATTAATAAGATGCCCTGTTCAAACGTAGGTGAAAATTAAAGTCAAAGCTATTTGGTACCGTTTATCAGACCCGGAAATGAGTTGAAATAGCATACTTTTACAGCAAGTGGCAAGCGTCTTGGAAAATGTCGAAAAAGAAGCAAATTAGGGCGTCATGGATATCACGCAGAACATATCAAAAGTAGATCAACTGAGCAATTGTCGTAAGATATCGAGGGATATCAAGATCGGAAAATGTTCTTAGCTACTTCTTAGCTTTTGAATTACTTACACGTAAATGACAATAGTGTAATGCCCAAAAGAAATTGCCCAGACTTTGAAAAAGTTTATAAAATAAGACCTTTGCTGGACATTCTGCAAACTAATTTTTAAAGGAACTACAAGCCATCAGAAAGAGTTGCGATTGATGAAAGCATGATAAAATATAAAGGCAGGAACTATTTGAAGCAATATATGCCAAAAAAGCAGACTAAACGCGGGTACAAGGTTTGGATGAAGTGTGCACAGTCAGGTTATTGTCTGGATTTTGATTTATATACAGGCAAGCAGGGTACTAATGTTGAAACTGACTTAGGTGGTAAAGTTGTCAGGAATTTTGCGAAAATTTGAAAGATAAAAATCACAAAGTCTATTTTGACAATTATTTTAACAGTTACCCTTTGCAAGTCAAATTACGAGAGGACAAAATTCTGGCTTGTGGAACGGTGAATTCAAACCGAAAGTTCGAAGAACGCTGAAAGAAGATAATCGTTTGCAAAGAGAATTGCGAACACAATTACCGGATAAGTGACACAAACGTATGTTTGTTTAAATGGAAAGACAAGTGATCAGTATTTATTTTGTCAAACTATCATGACCCATAGAATGTCGGTAAAGTTAACCGCAGGGAGCGCGATGGTACCTACAGATATTCTATTTAAGGAAGTCCGTTTGACTATGGATTTTGTCAGGGGTGTACATGCACATTGTGTTAGTGTGCGTAATACCAAGAGCGGTCAGTCACGGTCCTGTACCAATTTTTTTCGTGAAGTAGCGTCAGCATGGCAACTAAACGCAGAGTCATAGTAGTAGTCTAGAGCAGTGGTTTTTCATGGTCGAGCTTTTCTAGGCACTTGATCAGAAGTACCATGCTCTTTTAAATAAACTATAGCATTGAATATATTTTTATCGAACACTAAATGATCTCCAGTTTTTGTCAAAATGTAAACTTAAAATTATTTTTCTTGTTGATGGGTCACAAATCTTACTTTTACCCATTTTTACTGCAAAGTTAATAAATTTTCAGAAACTTTTAGATAAAATGTTTAAAAAACGGTGCAAATATTTGTAGAAGAAAAAAATATTGGCGGCATTTCAACAGGTTTTGACTTTGGAACATTCGAACCATGCTGTTTCTAATTTGTTGTCCAGACTGAAAATACTCGGAAATCAGACTTCACTTAAAGTTGTTAAATTTTATTAATTTAAGCTAACGTTTGATTAAAATTAAGCCGTTCCTCTGGATCTAGCCATACAAATCTAGGCTTGTTGAAAAAATATCGATACATCGATATTATCGATAAATCGATATTTTTTGCCGATATATTGTTAACCGATAAATCGATATATCGATATAAAATATCCAATATCGAAAATTGTATCAAAAACGATATTTTTATTTTATTTAAGGATCTTGGCTAAAGTCGCTAGAATCCAAAGCCGTAAAACAAATGAAAAAATAACTGTATAGTCTATGACTTGTAGGTTGCTTTGCGTACGTCACTCACTTCACACCAGTCACCACACTTGACACTTCACTTCAGTTGTTCTTTTGTTTCTGGTTTCAATTGCGAAAATTCGTGCGCGTTTTATGTCTACGCTACAAGCTTCCCTCGCGGGCTAAGGTAATTAAACAAAAATATTTTATTTATGTTTTATATTGTCTATATTAACATTATCATATTTGTTAATTATTCATTGTATTAACCAGCTTAGCAGATCAGCGATATACTACTACTAAAGCCATCTTAAAAAATAAACTCAGTGAGACTTAATATATAGCATAGACAAGCGATATATTAACACTCACCAACTCGACAAGAAGTTTCATAGTAATGACAGCGCATTTTTTGAACGCCACAGAAGACTCTGTTCCAGAGCTAGAGTCGGTGACGCTAACAGCTCAAAGAATGTATCAAGTAAGTAAACCATAATAAACAAAATAAACAGTAACACCGTATCCACAAAAAATATCATTGTCACAAGTCACAAAACCATTGACTACCCCTTATACAGGACCTCATCAAGCTATAGAATGACAAGAGAAATATTTCAAAATTAAGATCGGAGACAACATCAAAACTATTTCAATAGACAGATTAAAACTCGCATTTCTTATTAACAACGACACAGTAATTCAAGACGCCTCGCCTAATAAGTCAAAGGAATATACAACAAATATCGAGGTGCATAGCGACAGCAACAATAATAATCGTCAGATCCGAACACGATACGGGCGAATTAATAAACCTACTGTGCGGTTCATGTTTTAACTTATAATTTTTGTATAAATATGTATTCTAATATCTACCTTTAATTTCGCAATAATTAGGCACTTATATTAATTTTGTAATAACATCCCTAATTGCGGTACTTGAATATTGTATAATAATAACTTTTTTATGTATTAACTTGTAACTTAAATATTAACTTACATTTTTTTTTAATTGTTATAGGTATGTAGGTGAAATGTTATTCTTATATATACGTAGATTATAAATATATATTATTCTTCTAATTGCCATTCATTCAACAACCAACAACCAAATAGGCAAATATAACAGACGAAATATGCGAGGAAATGTTGAAGTGGACACGAGTAAAGAAGAACTCGACGCTTTCTTCGGTGTATTGTTGTTAGTAGCTTCATTGAAAGATAATCATCTAACAAGCGATGAACTATTCGATACATCTTTGTCCGGAAACCGCTACGTAGCCTGCATGAGTCGAGAAAGGTTTGATTTTCTCGTAAGATGCCTCAGATTTGATGATAGATCGATGAGACTTCAAAGTATGCAGACGGATCCATTGACACCAATAAGAAAAATATGGGACTTACTGATGATTCAATGTAGAGCTAATTATACTGCTGGAACTAATGTTACTATAGCAGAGCAGCTAGTAGCTACTGGCATTTCGCGGTCGTTGTAAGTTTCAGATGTATATTCCTAATAAGCCTGCAAAGTTTGGTCTGAAAATTGAGATGATGTGTGACAGTGGGACCAGATATATGGTAGATGCTATGCCTTATCTTTTAAGGGGAACAAATACTGGAGGAGAGCCACTGGGCGAATATGTTGTAAAGGATTTAACACGAAGTATTCATGGGTCAAATAGAAATGAAACCACCGATAACTGGTTTACCTCTGTTCCCTTGGCAAAGGAACTTCTAAAACAACCTTACAAGTTAACTTTAGTTGGAACTTTGAGGGCTAATAAAAGAGAAATTCCAGACTGGTACAATCTCGTGGCCCGCCCGCTCACCCAGTTTAAATCCTCTAGATTTTTTTTTACTGGGGAACAGTAAAGGAAAAAGTCTATTCCAAGTCGATTGAAAATGTAGAAGAGCTTAGACAGAGAATAGCGGAAGCAGTAGAATTTGTAAATAATGGAAGATTTGCCCGCCTGATTTCACAATCTTTTTTAAGGAGATGTCGAGCTTGTATT
This sequence comes from Colias nastes, assembly GCA_907164665.1. Classification (NCBI taxonomy): domain Eukaryota; kingdom Metazoa; phylum Arthropoda; class Insecta; order Lepidoptera; family Pieridae; genus Colias; species Colias nastes. The sequence continues at coordinate 12,513 of CAJQZM010041727.1, read as the reverse complement.
GCAATTTGAACATGTTTTGTAAAAAAAAGTAATAAATTTAATCATAAAAAAGAAACTGACTGTCTTTATTTTACTCTAGTTTACTTATTTGCGTCCTTATGTCATAAGCGTCACTATCAAACAGTACGACCCTGGCAAACCAATCGAGCTCAAAGCCTATGTACTAGCAAAATCCGATGGAATGGTTGTCATAATTATTAATTACATCATATGTAGGTACTACTAAGAGTCTTAATTTAATCGGGAAAAGTAAATAAGGTTAAAGTAAGTAGCAGTCATTACTTATTTCAAATACAAACATATAGACTGCACAAATATGCCAATTTAGTGAAACCATTCAAGATAGTATGTGGTGATGGATATATTTTAGACTGCTTGGTTCCTTACAAAGCTAAAATGAATGATGCTACAATTATGAGTAAAGAATTTTACAGGTCAAATGGTGCTATTCCTATTTCCGACGCGGAGATGTGTTTATTCTTGATAGACGATTCAGGGATGTTGTCAATGAGTTACAAGGATACGCATGAATATGCGTAAGATGCAAAGACATATGTTCGTCATTATGGTCGGCCAGATCTATTCATTACATTTACATGTAATCCGAAATGGATGGAAATTATTCAAATGCGTAGGTTTTAAAAGGGAATATGCATGATTTTTTTTTTATCCGAAGGTTTACAACATTTAATATAAGGGAGATAAAATTCGCAGCCAAAAATTAATTAGAAGTAGGTATATAAAAAAATGTTTTAAAAAGCCCAACTCAAATCGACAATTCAAACAATGAATAACAAGAACAATGTGCTTCTTAACAAAGTTTGCAACCAATTTTGGAACTTCGATTACACATGGACGGACATGACATCCTCTCAATCGTCTGAGGTTTATGTGATCTGTAGAGAAAGAATCAAAGGGTCCATGTGTCTGGTGCTCGATCTGAAGAATCTCATATCAAGTCTTAAATTCTACCCATCACAAAGAAGTGTAGAAGAAGAGTTTCAAAGAGCGCTATCACTGAAAACGGTTTATATGTTTGCAGGAGTCCCAAATGAAATCATACCTGACCCCCTAGAAGATTTAATTGATTGTTTATCACAATTTGGAGTGGAAATTGGAGAAGCTGCTTTACTATCAGAGACAATTAAAGAAAATAAGACCAACTGTCCGACCGAGCTTCCTTATATGCTAATTTTTGTTTTCATAAGTTCCATGTTACATCTCACATTCTTGCATGATTCGCCCCCAAAACCTCCATCGGATGGCTGTGTTTACAAGCTAGGGTCATTTTTAGTGGGGGTGATGAATTGGATGGCGCTTTCCTACGAGGAATGCCTTTTACACGATGCTCAGAAAATAATTGAGAATCAGTTTACGCTATCCTGGGCTCCCATGAAAATCTTTATCTTTTTGCCGCAATAAAACAAATACAAATACCAGATGAGATATTCAGTGATGAAGGCATCCTCGTGTCCCTACCTACTTATATACCTACTGTTTTATGTGTTTTCCGCATTCTTATTGAGTTTAATGATAAAACTTTCTGAAATTACAGAAAATAAAGTTACATCTTTCTCTCTTCCTATGCTTACCGAATCTATGATTAAAGAGATGTTTCAATTAACCGGACCCAGAGCAGTATTTTCAAAAAACTTAGAGGTTTACAAATCTAGCATGCATCCTAATGTAAACAATCAAAGTGTAAGTTATAGTTATAAAAATAATTAGGCGTATGTGTGTTTTGATCCTTTACAAGCTTCCTTTTATTTTATGTATGGTTTGATTGCAGATTGGTGATGAGTTTTCTATAGGTGACCTACTAACATTTCCGCTTGACGACAACTCTTTTGAGTTTCAAAGCATTTACACCTAGCACGCCTGCTGCAAGTTCATCGGTCACTATTCCTATCTCTCCGGTCACTATTAAGTTACCTAAAGAATCAACGTTCTTAGAAATAAGTGTTTGTATATTATTATTATGCGTGCTTGCATGTATTACGTATAATATCTATGTACCTTTTCCCCTTAAACTTATATATACCTATTGTCGTATTTCAGGACTTACGGTTGCTGTTGAACAGTACTTTAGGAGGGAAAGGACTGTTGAATCTGGATAAAACTATTCCACTTAATAATGCTGCACGTCTATCTTTCGTGAGAATTATCGGAACCAGTATATTACGACAAAACTATGAACAAATTGTCAGATCTTCTGTTTATGCGAATTGGGCGCGTGCTATAACTAGCTTATTTCCCCAAGAAAAATCATCTGTATATTTTCACACCAAAATCGTTGAATCTACACGTGGCATTATAACAAGATTGGCTGGTAAATTACCAGACCAAATTCATAACCTTAAACGAAAATACAGGGATACTGGCGAAGTGGAGAAACGCAGGAGAACTTCAAAATCAGGGTTTTCACCTCAATAATCTTCAAATCTTCGTTTGCCTGACGGACGGAAATGTTAGAAGAGCAAGATGCAGAAGACAAACTATCATGGCTCAAAAACTACCAACATACGTTAACAAAGTTGACTTGTGTAATTTTAGCAACAAACTTTTTAAAGTTAATTTCATCGAACACCGTGAAAAGCAGGAGTACATTGAATTTTGGAAAAATTTACCTAACAACTATAGATGTTTACAAGACTGCGCACAATTTGTTTTAACTATATTTTCTTCAACTTATCTCTGTGAGGCTTCATTTTCGAAAATGAGCTTCTTGAAAAAGAAATACCGCAATCGTCTTTCTACTCATTTAGAAGACACGATGAGGATTGCATGTAGTCCCAAAGATGCCGATATACAAGGAATAATTAAAAAAATTCAACACCATACTTCTTAAATATAAATACATATGTCCCATAAAAACATGTTATCATTATTTTCTTACTGCAATAAATATTTTAATATACGAGTATTTTTTTTATTTTCTTAAAGGCGAAATAAATAACGAAATTAATCGAATATGTATTAGTAGGCAAACGCCCTTACTCTACGGCCCGGTGCTGATACCCACATTACCCTGTGTGGCCCTTGGCCAGAAAAGTGTGACGACGACTGTGCTAGACGATTAAGATCGAGATGTGATTCTGACTTTTGCAAAAAGAGTAAGGTTCGCAACTGTGACAAATTTAGTGAAGAAACAAGATTGGAGATTCATAACATTTTTTGCCAGAATATGAACTGGGACCAGCGCAAGGTTTACGTTAATGGTCTTGTCACTCGTGAAACAATATCACGCAAAACTAGATAAAATTTTGTCTATGTTAGTTAGAAGGTATTGGCACTTCGCCGTCGATATTGTTGTTCATGCTGGATCCGAAAAAGGTTTTGTCCCCAATGCTTTATTAGTATTCAGTACTAAATCAAAAATGGCAGATTATCATGATGATATGAACAGAAATAATTTTATGAAATGGTTACGTGAAAAATTAACACCTAATTTAAGTCAGCCCAGTGTCATTGTTATGGACAATTACGCTAGCTACCATGTAACACAAATAAATAAGCCACCATCTATGAATGATTTAAAGGCTGACATTCAGAAATGGCTAACTGAAAATGGAATCCATTATGGAGAATTTTTCACAAAGGCTGAGCTTATGTGCCTTGTGAATGAAAATAAAAGAAGCTGAAGAATGTTTGAAACAACATGGCCATGAAGTATTGAAACTTCCACCATATCATTGTGACCTGAACGCTATTGAACTCATATTATGGAGTTTGGCTAAAAAAAAAATAGCCAGCAAAAATTTAGGGATTCCAGGTAATGAGAACCTTATAAAAGAATGTTTTAATAGTGTCACAGCCAATGATTGGAAAAAATGCACAGATCACACTATTAGTGTCGAAAACAAATATAAAGTAAGAGACAGGATATCCGAAACTGAGTTGGAACCTTTCATCATTTCTGTGCGTAATGATGATACCGACAGTGATTTTTCATATGAAGGCATTGAATTTCTTGATTCTGATTTTAGTTCTGATTGTGACAAATAAATACTTACATTGAAATGCTTTTTTTTATTTATTTCAAATATGTTTTTTTTTATCAAAAATTCAAGTATCAATAAGTTTTCAGCGTGCTATATCAGTGTTGACACCTGAAAGATTTTTGAATTTGCCGCCTTTTTCATGGGACTAGACCAAGAAGCTTATATCTAAAACACTGGAGATTTCGGTATGAACATTGACGTGTAACAAGAAAATATTGCCCAGTTCATGTTTTTTATCACTTTCACACCTAACTTGGTATTGCCACTGTTAATACGAAGTTTTCCCAAGGCTACTATGTATGCTGTAATATTCTGTGCAAAAGGTTAGTTTTTGTACATGAGTTTGTTGATAAATTGCCAACAACGTCATTCAGAAGCATTGTTGGATGAGACAATTATTATTTATGCTAAATAAAGTAAGTATCTGAACCAATTATTAAAAAGCGATACTCCCTGATTATGGGTAGTCACCATAATAAAATTGTAGCAACTCTCACTTTGTCAATATGGCATGTGTGTCAAAAAAATTGCGTCGCTTCGAATATTTAAGTTACTATTGTTGCTTATTTAATGAATATTTTCCGAATATAAAGAATGCATTGTATTGTGCAAAATTGCAGAAGTGTTTGGACACCAAATTCTGGCATAGAATTTCACAGGCAAGTGTATATTTACGTTATTTACAATATTCCTCAATACTCCTGCATTTACCTGTTTAGAATCATTTCAATGGCAAAAATTGTCTAATTTAGCATCATTTTAGTAAGCAGTCATGTTAAATTTGTTATTTCCCTAATACTTTATCATTTTTCAACAAGTTTTCAATAAACAGATTTAACAAGTAAGGTAACCATGATGACGAGTTTTTATGGATAGCGAAGAGAATATATTGTAATAACAATATTATGATGAAAATTTAGAACACCATTTTAAAGATTGTTACTAGTAATGAAAGAACACATGACATCGGTATTGCACTCACATGTAGTTATAAGATTGTTCGTTTTTACATTGAAATTTATACTTTTTTAACTTACCTCATATTTTTTTGTTTTACGTATTTCAGCTTTCCAAAAAGTAAAATAAAAAGAAATATATGTACCCATCAAGGTTACTGAGGATTACGACCCAGAAAAAAATACCTTTTGAAAAATAAACTTTGTAAAGTTAGCTGAAATTTGTGCAAGGCTGCTATAAACAGTTTTTCTTTGATGATTCTGGCTTGAAATTGACCCGTCGAAGCAACGCGTTTAAAAAGATCTGAGTAGCTTACAATTTGGTAAACAGCATCTGATGCAAAACACAACTTTCCTCTATTTACAAAGGATGTTAATGCTATATAATATATATCGGTTCATATCCAAGCTTTGTAGCCAAAAGTTATTTAAAACTATCATTCTATACCAATTAAAATTGTATGTACCTATAAAGTATGACCATAATATTATAATATAAATACTGTTCAAAATATATGTCGTTATTATTTATAGACCATGATTTTTAGTTTTTTCTATTTTGAAAAATCCTAAATTTACAAACCAGCGTGGTCACTCGACAGAAAGAGACAAAAAACATGACTGACGTCATTGAAGGTCATATCTTCTTGTTTCAAGTTAATGGTCATAGTGCAATCTCCAGTGTATTAGATATAAGCTTCTTGGACTAGACTCGCTTGATAGACTCTATCACGTGCGCCCGTCCGTCACTAATATCGCTCCCGTTGTTTTTGGTTATGTTATTTGATCGTTTTGTTAAGTTTGATTATTATTATTAAGTTTTATATAATTTTTACTGCTATTAGCGAGGCAATCGCTGTAGTAAGTAATTATACGAACTGTTTTTGTTATTTTATTTTTCGGAGTGTAGTTCGCATATCGCGTGGTGTTTTTTACAATGAGTAAAAAGGCGACAGTGTTACATAGTGCAAAACGTAATTTGTTACTCAAATTAATGACTTTTTTTGAGGAAGAGAAAAAAAAAACTAACTATCACGCCGTATACGGTTGAAGACGTTGTTGCGATGAAAAATATTGCCCGTCACAGTCGGATACGAGTGAACCAACAGATATATAGTTGAAGTTGTTAGAAAATGAGAAAAAATACCAGTCATTTTTAAATCAATTTTCGTTCCGAGTTTGAACGAACACTTGTACAATATGGATAGCCATACAAATGAAAATGTACCCTTGGAGGCGCCAGGGCCCTCCGCTCGTAAACGCACTGGAAAATCATCAAGGCAACGACAGCAACTAAATTTCAGAAAGACAATGAACGCTCGTCAAGCCAAGGAAGGTCGGGAAGCCGCTATGCGCCGCTTAGGCGTGTTCGACGAGACAACAGCGGAACTAGAAAAAGCGATCGAGTCACTTAGAATTACTTCGCAGACTCTCGCGATACCGTTACCCGCGTCAAGTCGCGGTGTCGGGTTCGCATCGGTAGCAGAATATAGTAGGATGATGAGCGCTTGGGACAGTGCAACTGTCCAAGACATCTGCTCCGTGCATCAGTACTACCGGGTTGAGCTAAATTTGTTTTATTTTAAGCTCTATCTTGCCAGGTACGCGCAGAATGAACGTGAGTCGTACCCCATGAGTACTCCCTTCGTGTACGACGAGGAGTGAGGAATGCTGGAAATTCTAAACATTCATATGTTATAATGAGCAATGAATTAAACCACGACAAATACGCGGTGTGGGCTTTTATGCGCCAAATAATTCTTGAATTATATCATACTTTTGCTTCAGGTCTTGACCTGAAGCAAAAGTATCCAGAGTTGAAGAAAGTGTCTGTTTTTTCGGATGGTTGCGCTGCGCAATTCAAGAATAGATACACATTGCTCAACCTTTGCTACAGTGAGTCTGACTGGGGTGTAGAAGTGGAATGGTGCTTTTTTGCGTCCAGTCATGGAAAAGGGGCTGTCGACGGAATTGGTGCAACAGCCAAGAGGCTATTGTGGTCAGCCATCATGACCAGGCGTGCAGCCATTTTTCACAGCTACGACTGCTATTCCTACCTCAAGTCCAAAAACATTAGCGGAATAGACTTATATTTCGTTGCTTGTGGGGACATTGAAGCGAATAAAGAAGCTCTTGAAAAAAGATGGTCGGAGTTTCCTGCCATTCCACATATACAGAAACACCACAAATTCCAGGCAAAAAATTCAAGAATGCTTCTATACAGCGAAACGTGCAATTCATCAAACAAACTTATGATCATCAGTGGCAAATTAAACTACTCCGACGTTTATTCATCGGATGACTCTAGCGATCGATCGCTAAACATATATACTGATAATGAGGATAATAATTCCACTTTAATGCAGATACCGGAAGAGGATTTAACCGAGAAACAGGATGTGGATTTAATGGAAAAACCGGACGTGGATTTAATGAAGAAACAGGACGTGGATGAAAAAGAACCAAGTGAGGGTGAATTAATAGTAAAAGAAATAAGAGTTGATAATGAAAACAATAAGGAAAATATTGAGGAAAATGAGCAAGGAATTGAAGTAGGGCCAGATACTAATATGTATGATGGGGCGCAAGCAGGCAGCAGCGGACTATTTAAAGACCAATATTACTGTGGTGATTTTGTGTTGGTGAAGATTCCTGGGAGAAAATTCGAGTACCGTTACGCAGGTGTTGCCAACAAAATTGACAATGAGGAAGGTGAAATAACATTAACATACCTGAGGATATGTGACAAGAACGCCAAACTTTTTAAGATTGCTGATAATGATGTGTCCGATGTCACGTTTGACCAAATAATAAAGAAATTGTGTGCACCAACATTAGAGGTTAAGGGTGATCGTATTTTTTATCGTTTTAACAATAGCATAGATGTTTTTGAAAAATAATTAATGTATTATCATTTATTAGTGGTAACAAACAACATTTTCCTTATAAATAACTTTTTCGTCTTAATGATTTTCAAGTTGTCACACCATTTGTCTAATTAGTGCTAGTATAATTGAGTTTTGGAGGCAGGATACTTAAACTACTTTAATATAACTTAATAAAGGTATAAAAAATATATGCATTTTTGTTTATTTGTTACTTGTCCCGACCGTCACATAAGGTTGTCCCGACCGTCACATTCTTCTAATGAGAAAAAGTTGCGAAATCTAATTTAATTTCAAACCAGATCTTTACTGAATGATAGTTTAAACCTTTAATTATACACACTTAAATATTTGTACTAATATCATTGATAGTTTCTTACAAACTTTAAAAAGTAGCTGTACATCTGGAGTAGACTAGAAAGTAAGAGTCCCGACCGTCACAATTTTTAATGCTTTTTTTTTCATTGAAAGAGATTAGTTCAAACATTTGAAATTCAAGTAGATTCAGCCTTACTTATTCAATTTTATATCAATGTTCATATATATTGTGAACTATTAATAAAACTACAAAATTATGGTTAAGTAGTTATGAAAGAGTGTAAAAATGTCCCGACCGTCACCATGGAATTCCCCAGCAAAAAGATAACACTAATTCTTCTGATACCAAAGCATGCAATTCTACTAAATATGAAATTATTGCAACACCAATAAATGATCAAAACTTCGGGGAGTCCATAAAAAGTATTTTAAGTAGCCAGGACAATGTAATCTCAATATTAGATCAAAACATGGACTTGGATATTGAAAACATTGACATTAACAATCTACAAGTTATAGAAAAAGTTGGTAATGATTTCATTGATCTGCAACAGGAGTAAGAGAGTCAAGTACTTTTCAAAAAAAATGTTCGTCTTCATTTAGCGTTAATGTATCGAAAGACGGAAACAGTTTATTTATTTTATCAACAAATTTACAGCATAATCACCTGGTTACAAAAGAATTATTTGACCATCTTCCTCAAGCTAGGAGAATGTCTTTAGAAACAAAATCTAAAGTAAAAGAGTTATTAAATTTAAAAGCCGATAAATATAGAATTAAAAGTTTAATTGAAAAAGAAACAAATAAAATTGTAATTATGAAAGACCTACACAATTTAAACTGTAATAGTAAAGAAAAAAATAAGTTAGATGAAGTACAGAAGATTTTATCGAATGATTACAAAGCTGAGAGTTATTTCTTACTAGAAGAAAATATTTTTAAAGGCATGTTTTTTGCAACTCCAGGGATGAAATCTGTGATGAATGCATACCCAGAGTACATCGGGATAGACGGTACATTCAAACTTCTAAATATTCGTGCACCTGTATATTTATTAATAGCAGAAGATTGTAATGGCTGCACGAAAATAGTTGGTGTTAGTATTTTAATAAATGAAAACAAAACTTCAATTGACAACATTTCAAAATTTTAAGCTACTTATTTTTTTATTTTAATGAAAACTAGATCAAAAATTATGATACACATATTTTTTGCTTTTTATAAATATTGAAGTTTTCATTCATCTTTTTGAGTTTTAAAATCATCTCATTCTAAAATGTCGTAATCGCCAAATGACGTCATACATACGGAGGAATACATTTTTTCCTTTGCCACATACCTAGTTTAAATTAAAAAAAAAATCTTGACAGTTGACATTTTGGCACATTTGTCACTTTGATTCGTCAAGCTTTGTTTATATTGTTATTTGTTAATTGCTGATCCAAATTTTGAACAAAAGAAACTTATTCACAAGTACCTACTGATGATGATGACTTTATGCAGGATTTGTTAAGGGGTGCTGAAAATTTCTGGGAAACAAATAAACTATCCCAAAAACGTTGGAAAGTGTTAAATAAATACAACTTTTAGTAAGTAAACAAAGTCTTTTATTTCAAGAAAATTATGAACACTATAGGCACTATTTGTATAATATAAATAAATTGGTCCAACTCCAATCAAACAAACATCACGCTAATGAGATTAAATTATAAAACCAAAACACAATAAACACGATTTAAAAGTTTGTTGACATGAATAATTCACAAAAATGACATTAATATGAAATTTGACACATGCCATACCCTGTAAATGTCAGCGATAGTTTTTTTATAACTTTTTTTAAATTAGGCTAAGGCGCATTTTTATTCCTCCGTATGTATGACGTCATCATCACATTTATCGTTTTTATTTAATTTCTCTTAAAATATGCGATTAAAAAATGAAATAAATTTTTTTCTGTAATCGCAAGAGCAAAATAAAGAAACGGTTTTTTTCTTTCATGGCCTTATAAAAAATGAAATGTTGTCAATTGAATGAATGATGGAATGTTTTAAAAAATGTCACCCTTCGTGGAACAAAATTAAATGTATAATGACGGATAAAGATCTTTGTGAAAGAGAAGCTATAAAAACAAGTATGTTGCCGGTTGATATCAATTTAATTATGTGTGCATTCCATACCCTAAGAACGTTCAATAGAGAAATAACGACAGAAAAGAGAAATATTACACGAGAAGAAAGAGATGAGGCAAAATCTATTTTACAAAAAATGGTTTATGCGGAGACTGAAGAACGGTATGATCAATTATATGAAGAGTTAAAAAAATTACCAGAAACAATAATTGATTATTTTGACAAAAATTGGCATGATTGTCGTCAAGAATGGTCAATTACCAGTAATTACGTGCAACATAATTTTGGCAATGATACAAACAATCGTTTGGAATCATTAAATGCTAAAATAAAAAAAAAACTTGATCGATTCATGCCTTTAGAAGATTTTGTACGGCATTTCTTAAATTTTATTGAATGTTCTTCTCGAGAAAGAGACCATAAAGCAGCTGCAGCATATCAAAAGACACGAGTCTTAAATTATTCTAAAAATTCACCTGAGTTTCGTTATGTGGAACACGTCACCAATTTTGCATTTAAATTTATAAGACAAGAATTTAACAAAATGAATAATATACAATTAAATTTTAATCAAATATCAGGTGTTTACGAAGAATATAAGTCACCGACTGTTAAAATATCTGCAACATCTGACTCGTGCGATTGTTTGGGGCGAACGTCAATGCTGTTACCTTGCAGGTAAGTTTGTTGAGCAAATATTTCATTAAATTATATAACGTAAGCTTTAAGCATTACTAGCGTGAATACCAGTAAAAGCTTTAATGTTGAATCATAAATTTACGTCAAATTTTTGTATCTATTTATTTAGGCATATATTAATGGTCAGAAAAATGGAGCAGAAAGATTTATTTGAAAAAAGATTATGTAATAACCGATGGACTAATCATTATTACTATGAAACACAGAGAGTGTTTTCTACCTGTGATGTTCAAATTGATATACCGGAAGCTGTCATCTGCTCCAGAGAATATAAACAAAAGGTGTTATCAGAAAACGAAAAATATCGAAAAGCGAACGAAATAACAAAACAATTACCAGGTTTAGTAGCCGAAGTAGGGACAAAATCTTATTTAAGGAGGATGAAAGTATTAGCAGATTTAGTGGAATCTTGGCAAAACAACGAAGAAGTTAAAATTATAAAAGTCAAAGACATCAACCAAGATAACAATGAATCGTCAAAAGTTCATAAACACAGAATTTCCAGGAGAATTAATGAAAGTAGTGAGAATAACGGTGACAGTGATGCTGACGGGGATAATGACAGTGACATTGGTACTTGCAATAACAAAGAAAATGACAATGATAATAATGATAATAATCATTATGATCTTCAGAATGTCAGTAGTGATGAAGGCGATAATGCTGATGATGATGATGGTAGCAATGGTGACGATGATAATCATGATGACGAGTTAAATGAAATAATAAAATACGTAGAGTCGATGTCGTCAAGTATACAGGATAATTCTTTTGTAAATGAAAATCAAGAAATTAATATCGATGAAGAACGTCAACATTTTCAATTAATTACGCCAGAGGTTGGTAAAAATAATGCTTTAACTTTTGGTGACCTTTCAGCAGTTAACAAAAATGATAGCATGCAAAAATTAACAACAATAAGATCTGGAACTACACCAGAAAAGAAGCAATTAAAAATATTATCCAATATTGTGGTCCAACCTGCGCTCAAAAGAAGAGGGAGACCTAAAGGTACCGATAACACAGTTATCGGTTTACCAAAGAAAACAAAACGAGACAATAAAGAAAATGAGCTTCCATTTAATAAAAAATCGATCACTGAACAGTGTAAAATAATATTCAAGTGGTTATTGATAGAAGAAAAGATTATAAAGGATGTACTGGCACTGGATGGCAAAAGAAACATTAATGATTCAGATATAAAAATTGATTTTGAAAATTTAACTTTTGCCATTATTGATGACACAAACTCAATCATAAATAAGTATTTTACGTCTGAAGGGTGGAATAAAATGATGACAATGTGTAACAAAAAAAGATTACAGGAATGGAATTGTAAATACTGCAATCAAGATTTAAATAAAACTGTCAGTATTGGATGCGATTATTGTTTGGAATGGTATCATTTAAAATGTGCTCAACTCAACAGAAAACCGAAAGGAAAATTATGGATGTGCACCGATTGTAAAGATAGGAGGAGTGAAAATTAAACATTTATAATTTAATCAGCTATATTATTAAT